>JASANE010023611.1:0-12204 GCA_030248225.1 Trileptium ribeirensis
ACACACACTCCCTTCACTTCTCTACACTCCGTGATTTCTTATTCTGTGACAATCCGGCAGATCGGCAAATATTTTACGAACAAGCCGTAGCAAAGATAAAGGCTACGTTGCAGGATCCAGGTGACTTTGCAATGGCAGCTGCTTTTGGCGGCGGTGTAGAAGGCACATCCAATGTTTCACAAGTAGATAAACCGTCATCATCGAAGGCTATGCGACTAGATGTCTTTCCAGCATAACTTTGATCCACTGCGTTGGTGGGGAAAGAATTGTTACCGCTTCCCTTATATGGCCTTCGCAGCTCAACGCATATTAGTTATTCAAGCATCTAGTTCAGAATCAGAACGAAGCTTCTCTGCAGCGGGCAAGATTGCAAGGAAGGATAGAGCTAGGCTTTCTCCCAGCTCCGTTCAATCACAGCTGTTAGTATACAAAGCAATAAAGGACAAGCTTATTGAATAAAACGCCAAATAATCCTGGTCGGGTGGTGGATTGGGAAAGGGAGGTGGGCTGCTTTGTGGATCACGTCCTGGTCGTGCAGCCTGGGCAACGACAACCTGTCAGCTGAGTGTCCACAACAAAGCGCAAAATTCAAATCTACCGAAGTGCAAAACTAATATAACAACTGATATATTAATATATGAAAAGAAGACATTCCACAAAGAGCATATTCTCACAGTTGTGCGTTTGTAAGTTGATGTATACCTTATCGTACTAGCTCTGTTCAGATCGTAGGGTCTGACGCTAACCGGGTCGCCGGGTCACATGCCTTACCGGGTCACGTTATAGTGACCCGGTTTCATCTCTGGTATATAATATAGATGTATGGACTTATGTATATATGTATGTATACATGAGGACAGGACAAAAAATTAGGACGGACAAGGACACTACATATAAAATTTCGTTAAATTTATATGTTTTACGGACGGACTGGACGTGGACGCTTGGGGAGGAAGAGGGTGTGTTTCGGGCCCTCCCGTGGGTTCCCGAGGTCCTAGATCAGGGCCTCCTTTTTGTTAGGAGTCCCTGGGAGTACTTTACATTCCCAATGCCGAGATGGGTTCATTCCCGTCACCCGTTCCCCCTAAGGAGCTCTGCAATACCAAGCTACGACACGTGGGAAAATTTCAGAAAGGAATGTTTGGCTTTATCTCACGACCGACATGTAAACGTACAATGTCTGCACGTTGATCTATGAGTTCGATGGAGAATTTAGCCTCCAGTGGGACTTTTAGGACACTTGCGCATATGACGGATGGGATCGGTAACTCGTCGAACAATAGGAGTTAAGCCTCAAATATACGAGTTAGCCAATAAAATTGGATGAATGAGGACATGAAGACGGGATTGACCTGAAACGAGGATAAATTCCTAGCTTATTCTGACCATTCCTATATATAAGTTGACTTACCGATTTCAAATGTGACAGGTAATTCAATCACTCGTTGGGGAATAACGGACGATTTCGGTTGGGTAAAAGGTTTAAAGATTTGAGTGATGGTCTTGGGTAAGGAATTTGAAGCTGCGTGACATAAATTTGAAAATACAGATGAGACAATGTTCAAAAATTTCAAGAAAATTCGGGTCAACTTGCAGATGTTTTACCTCCGAGTATTCGGATGGTTCAAATTTGATCTCTGCGATTTCGATAGAAGCCGACTCTCTCTAAAGGGGACACAGGGTTTACGATACATGTCAAAAATAAAATTTGGGGAATTTTCTAATTGGGCGCCCGAGTTTGAACTCAAAAAAGTGGGCGTCAAGAAATCGTCAGCGATTGGATGGCGACAAAATCGATATCCTACAATACAGGCAGAAAATTTGCGGTTACGACCAACGCGTCGACTCTTGGAATCAGTTCAACTTCGGCAGCGCGGAGTTCGATCGACTTTACTGACCGGCTCCGACGCTAGAGTTTAAGTATGATTTTACGATGAGTTTTTGCTTTCTCGTGCTGTTCGTGTTTCGCGTTTAAAATGCGATTCGACCGTTGGAGGACCCGCGTAGACAGCTGTCTCGCGAAGGGGGCCAGCAAGTGCTGCCCCGGATCGAAAACTGTAAGTGAGAACATGGAGATTATCATGGGATCATGGGTGTTTACTTTCCCCAAATGTAACAGTGACAGACCATTCATTGAAATTCGGTTGACAGTAGCACAGCCTCGTACACCATAGATTGACCTAACGTCTGTCGTTAGATGTCCCGCTTTCCCCGCCGACTTGCTACATTTTTACAAGTTCCTTGACAAACCTCCTCAAGTCGAGTTCCGTTTTGCGCATTGTGGGCAATTGCACGGGATGGTAGTAAGTTGTAGGAACCAAAGTCGAAGTCCTTCTGATTCCCCGTGGTCTTAGGTAAGACAACTCAAAACGGACGCTTTTTGTCCATGCTTTACATGACTCGCAGCTCTTGAGATAGGATTATCAAATTTTCCTGAGCCGACCACGGTCAAATTTTCCAATGCGTCTGAGCTGAAACAATAGGGACTTGCTTTGCTATTTACAGCTATGGTTTACAAACTTACAGTTTAGTTGACCGTTCGACGCTCATGCCGTGTTTGAGCCCGAACAGACGTGAAGGTTAGGAACGGAGGACTAGCCTCCGTTGGGCTTTAGGAAGCTCCAAAAATTTCGTTTATCCGAACGAGCTAAGAAAATTTGGTGGATGCAGAAGATTGAACAAGTTCTAAGTATTTCAGTTGAGCGTAAGGGGTTTGCTCTCCGCGAGGAGCGATTTCCGCATACTGTTGTGGTTTGATTATCTTTCTCTTGTTTTGTGGTGATGTTTTGTTCAACCATCATTAAAAGCCACAGGAGCCTTACCCTGATGCCAACAAACTTGGTAGACACTCGAAGTGGACACAAGAGTTCCAAATCAATTCTAGGCGACCGCCCCCGTTCCCGACGTTACCCGGCTAGGCTAAAGGGGCAATGCTCCCGGCCGTCCAAAATTCTGACAGCCCCATATAGTACCTCTCGCTAGCAACTTGAAGGCATGGCGTTCTACCATCCATCCTGAACTTCTTCGGTTGAACTATCAAAATTGCCGAAGTTCGCAGTAATACGTATACATGGTTTAGGTTTTGGGCTAGTGTCTGAGAAATCGTTTCTACCAAAATAAACCGACGGCGTGGCCGGACGCCAACCCGGTTGCTGTCCGTTCGCTAGAGGTGCGTTCCTGTGCCCGGCTTTCAAAATAGATATATAATATTATAAGTCCAATAAAGAAAACTAGCCCCCTCGCTCAAACCGTTTTGACCTCAAATCGAGCAAGTGCAAAACCCCGTTTTTTCTTTGGAGCGAGTTGATCGCTGAGCTTGGCCGTGTTTTTGTTTTATCCCTAGTTGCCCGCTAGGCTATGTACTATGTATGCCCCGATTTAGCTATTCCATCATCTCTCTCTTTTTCGTTTTCCAGTTTTCAGTTTCGAGCCTGCACGGGGAATTTAAGCCTGTTGACTAGTTTCCCGTTAGGCTATGTACGATGTATGCCCCGATTTAGCATTTCCATCGTCTCTCTTTTTCGTTTTCCAGTTTTAAGATTTGAGCTTGCACGGGGAGTTTAGAATAGGGAATATTGGTCTGACATTATTACCTGAGAGAAGCTTTCGATTTCAACCTACCTGGGGGACCTTAGCAGTCATACCAAAATACTAGACACGTGCGCAACCAACCGGGCGGTGTCCGAACACGCCTGCGGCCTTCTGATCTCCATAGCTTCTTGGGTCTGGCCGAGAAAAGAGCCAAAATTGTCGAATTTAGGGTCCACCTTTGAGTTTATGATAGCCGGGGTCGTACGGGCATGGTGTTAGGAATTTGCGCTATGCAGCTGTTTCCCGTTATTACAGATGTGTTTTATTAAATACGTTAATATATGGTATACATACTAAGTTTCCTGGCCATCGTGTCCTATAGCACCATATCGTTGTTCAGTTGCTTACAACATTTTGTATTACATTGCAATCTACGGATCTCGACGGAGTAGTGGTGCGCTGCACGAGGATAATACAAAAAATTTTTTCTCAGTTCATCAATTTTTCCTCCAAATTTCTATTCAAATAATTTTTGTAATTTTGCTTATAATTTACTAAAATTTTCAGCACATCCTAGGTGTGAGGGCTGGGGAGGAGGGTTTAATAGATGCAACAATAACACGTTATGTCTCAGCAGCAGATACTTTGTGGTGAGTGAAGCATAACTTTTATCCTGTGCAATATTATAATTGAATTTTAATGCAATTCATATTGTCTGTCGGGTCGATACCGACATGAATGCAGAAACAGTTCCCGCACAACTTATGAAGACATCGGGCTGTTTAATAGTTAGACATGGCCCATCTTCATGAAACTGTAGCATGATAAATGTTTAAGTGATAAGTTTGAGTTGAATCGTGATTGTGATAAAAACGTCAGTCTATTATTAGCGTAATGAGCATGTTCAAGCGACTCCAGCAATAGAATATTAACAGAAAGAATGTTTCTGATTTATAAAATGCTGTGCTAAAACCATTGCTCTATTGAAATTATACAATTTTGAACGCATGTTCTGAATAAATTCAGTCACTCCGTTAATTGGCACAAATGAATATCTGTCTTTATGCAAGAATTGAACGGGTATGGATTCCAGGGTTGTTTAATTTTTGCAGTGGCGTATCTTCGATGCTTATAACTATGGAAGTCCACGCTGGGAAACCTTTTAAACTTGGCAAAAATGACTCTTCCAAGTTGTAATGTGACATTATCAAACATATCCACCACTTGTGGTAAGGTTTTAATGATACCATGTGTGTTAATTGGACATTTTTATGACTTGTATATGGTATTTTATCGTATGAACTATCTTGAGGTTCAATGATTAATGCTGGCATTACTCGGTCAATTGACAATTTTTCAGCTTTATCATTGATATTAACGGTTGCTGTTTTATCAGTAGGTTCAATAACCATATATGGTCCAATGTACCGAGCATGGAGACTTGTATTTGGAAATCGTACCCGAACATAATTGGAGTTTTTCGAATCTTTCTGTACAAAGTACGGGGCAGTGTAGCAACGCTCCGGAGCTTTGAAAGATTTAGCTCCTACAAAAAGTTTATCAACATAATTAGATGTGGGAACCGAATATTGCGGTTCGTCTGAAACAAAGTATTGTAGCGGCAATTCTAAATTGTCACCAAAAAGCCTATTTGCTGGTGAATTGTTATTATTGTTGATAGAATTGCGCAAACCGAGCAATATCAAGGGTAATGATTCTGTCCAGGAGGGTTTATCACAACATGTTCTAATCGCGTTTTTATTAAGGGTGCGGTGTAATTGCTGCACTTCTCCGTTACAGGCAGCATGGTACGCGGTCGTACGCTTGCGTGTTATTCCAAGATTAAGCACGATTTAACTACAAAGTGCTGATTCGAATTGTGTCCCAATATCCGAAATCAGATAATTTGGTACTCCAAATCTACTAACCTACGAATCAATTAGAGCATTAGCTACAGTCTCCGTGGCTATGTCGTTTAGTGAATCTGTCTATGATAGTAACGAAATAGTTGTAGCATTTTGAGGATAGCAGTGGGCCTCCAATGACAATATAAATAGTATGCAATCTTGCGCTCGTAGGAATTTCGCCAGTACGAGATTTGGTATGTCTTGTTATTTTTGACACTAGACATTGCTTACAAATTTTTTTGTCCAAAATCGAACATTTTATCCATTCCTAGCCAAATAATTGTTTGCAATGAGACGCAAAGTTGCATTCGGTCCGGGATGAGCTAAATTGTGGATTTGGTTAAAAATCTGGCGTCTAGATTCCATAGGAACGTAAGGTAGCATAATATAAGAGTTTCCGTCGCAAATTATGATTCCATCATGAACATTATGATGTTTTAAAAGTAAATATGTTGTTTCGAAAAAAGTTGCAAACCTAGATCGCTCTTCTGCGAGTCTAGCCATGAGCAATCTAACTCTCGTGAAACTGCATAAATAGAACGTGATAAGGCATCTGCGACAATATTGTCGGACCCTGATACATGCTGTGCAAATAAATTTGAAAATATGCGATAACCATCGTGCCTGCTGCGGGGTAGGTGCTTTCATTTGTAAGGCATGCACTAATGGCTTATTGTTAGTTGTTATTATGAAAGTTAAACCCAAAAGCCAAGAGAATTGTTTTAACGATTGATAAATGGCTAAAAGTTCTTGATCAAAGGCGGACCAAACCAGTAAATTTCCATGAAAAGAAAGCCAGGAGTTGATGTTTCCCATTAACAGCCTGATAAAATACAGATCTGAAGCAGTTTCTGAGGCGTCTGTTGTTAGTTCAAATACTGCCGATTTGTTTGTAAAAGCAAGAGTTACACCATTTACAAGCGCAGTTCTTAGTTCAGCAAACGCTTTTGTTGCATTTTCTGACCATAAGAGAGTTGCTCTTAAATTAACTTACCCATTACGTGTCATATCCATGAGCGGTACAGCTATATTAGAAAACTTAGGCACGAATCGATGGTAAAATCCAGCCATACCCAAAAACCGTTTCAATTGTCTGACGGTTTTTGGTGTTTAGAAATCTAGAACAGGTTTGGTTTTGTCAGGTAAAGGTTTAAAACCTTCACGGCTTAACTTAATAACAATAAGTGAAGTTCGATCAATGAAAAATTGACATTTTTCACGCTTCAAATGTAAACCGCTGGTTTTTAGTCTTTCTAAAACGGCAGTTAGATGCTTTTGATGCTGGTCAATGTTTTAACTTGCTACAGGTATATCGTCAATATATGCCTTGGCAAATGGCATATCTTGCAAAACGGCTTCAACCAAACGCGGAAATGTTTGAGCAGCATTTCGTAATCTTATGAATGCAGTGGGCTGTTTAATAGTTAGACCTGGCCCATGTCCATGAAACTGCAGAATAATAAATGTATGACTAATAATTTTGAGTTGAATCATGATTGTGATAAAAACGTCAGTTTATTGTTAGCGTAACGAGTATATTCTAGCGCAGCGAATATCATTCCAGTAACAGAACCTTAACAGAAAGCGATTCGAACAATGAAAACAAAATTATATTTCATTTACATTGTACAGATGATAACAGATCAAGAAATGGGTTGGCCTTACACTGTCCAAGAGATGCTCTTTTGTTAATATTAATAAAGGGCGTCACAGTTGATGCATATACACTATCAATTTTGCTTTAATTTTGTAACTGAATTCTGAATCAGAATTCTTACTTTCCATGTCGTCAAATTTGGGACTATCAGTTCGATTTTTTATTATTTTGGTACCTGGCGTGAAGCGGTATATACTGTCAACTTTTGGGCAGGTCCAACCTTGTACTTCTTTTCTCCAAGAAACCATACTTCACTAATTTTGACTTTATCCCTAAAATTGCAATGAACTAATCACCCTCCCCTGGGGAGATATTGATTCTCCCAGAGGGGCGACTGTTATAACCTCTTTTGCCAGAACATTTTCTACTATTCTGGGCATAGGGATTCCTATTTTCCTTCATTTGGGTTATCTGGGCTCGAACGGAACGGCACTCGGCCACACCGCGGGTCATCACCTTATTCTACTGGTATTCTGAGACATACCATCTCCTAAATATGTCCTGGAATTCACAATTTTATAAATTCTCTTATTTTTTGCTTAAACAATATATATTCCGTTCTAACTAACACTTATTCTCCCAGTGGGGTATATTATATTTCATTCTTAGTAAGGCGACACCTATCCCCACCTGGGTGAACCTCTTACTCACCCTTATCTTGGGTTACATTACCTCTATACCCTGACACTATACTCGATTTTACCTAAAAATCAACTTTTTTACTTTATTATAAAATTATAAATATATTAGGGTTTCATCAAGTAGGGGCAAATTCTATCCTAAGGTGGGACTACATTTTATCTTTTCCCTGGGCTGCGAACACCCTAATCCTCCCCTTTTTCTGTTTTTATTAACCTCTGAATATCCCCAATTTTTACCATTTCTCTCCAAATTCAGATATTTCGATATCTTACATTTCACGTTTGGCGAAACTCCTTAAACCTCTGAAATTGTCGAACGGGGTTCCACTCACTTGTTTCCATCCATAAATCTAATCAATCCCGACGGAATACCCCTATTTCCAACCCCAAAATTCACTAAGTTTTCTCCAAAAATATATAAATTTAATAATAATTTTGTTAATAAATAAATTTTGTTGGGAGTCTTCGATGTGACATAGCTATCTCGTTGGTTTATTATTATTATTGCTACGACGCTGATTGACTGTGTTGGACGACGTGTTCATGCTACGACGTGTGTGTGTAACGAACGACAGGGAATTATTATTATGCATTGTAATTTACTACGAGTTTCGGTTTTTTCTTTTTCATTTATATTTCTTTTGTTTATCGATTTCCCATTACTTCTGTATTATTATACTGGTTATCGTCACTTCTGTAGCGTTGTTTTTTATTTTTGTTACTATTCTGGGACTCCGTATGTGCTGACCTGAATTGTTAACCATTTTTATTTTTCGGCTTTCCCAGGTATGTAATACAGTGCTACCTACGATTTACACCCATTTGAGTGCCCTTATAAAGATTGTTTTTGTGTTTCTCATACCTCTAGGTTCACGTTTGCTGACACACTTTGGAGTGTTAGGTTATGTTGTCACTAGGGCCCACATACACTTAAATATGTTGTCCGTACTTTCACATATCGCTGAGCATAAGTTAAAGTGGCGTAACAGGAGGTTACCCCACTTTTCTGGACCCTGCCAAGGTCGCGGGTGCGCTAGGCAAAGTAAGCCCTAGCCGGGTAATGGCAGACCAGAAAGAGGGCAGCCCATCCCCTAAACGGGAACCTCTGGGTGGGATTGGTCTTTCTCCCTTTCCGGCACCGTTTTACCACCCGTTGGGCCCCAGGCTGCCCCACAATGGGCTGCTCTGTCGTCGAAGGCTGTGACATTGCTAGCATTCCCTGGAGTGGGACATAGTTACCGGAACTATGTCTTCGCGCAAGCCTCGCCTTGGGGTTGCCCAATGCACAGGCCGGGGAAATTTTACGCTTAGGGGGCTTGGCAGTTATGGGCCAACACCCACGTTCTATTTAGGGAAAATCCTGTGTCACTTGTCCCACTAATACTAATCCATAAAATTCTTAGTTTCTTTTCAGATTAATTTTAGAAGATTTGTACATAGCAATTGTTTTAGTGTTCTGGTGCAATTTCACTTCACCCCAATACCAGTATTACGTTTGAAACAGGTAACACGCAAATTTTTTTTATTCATTGGTTAATACACAAATGGAATCAAGGGCATGACAAAATGTATCTCAATGTAGCTTTCAAGCTCCGGTCCTAATAAATGTAAATGCTTTCTCTAGCTCCAACCCCTGCCTTAACTGGGACCGCTTTGCTGAATTAAGACAGAGCTTGGACGCCTTCAGGCTAGTGCAGCTCACTTCTACCTAGATGCTGGTTGACTATTACTAAGAACTGAAAGTAGAGGCAACGTTTTCTAGTTGCTTCCCTCCAAAATTAACACAGAAATTCTGGTTAACCAAAACTACTGGTTGTTACTCGAACACTTTTTCATGGTACTCTTAGTAAATCTTTCGACATTGAAATTAAAAATTTATATTTCGAGCACGTTTCGATGCAAATCTAAATTAAGCTGTTCACTGGTCTACTCGGGCACTCGGTGGCAGTATTAAATTCTGTAAGTAATTTCGGATAAAATTGACTAAGAAACCCTAGGCGGACTTCTGTGCTAGCCTACACGGGCACGACAGGTAGTCTAAAACTTCTATGCAAAATACTACCACAAATTACCCCGATGCTGTAGACTTGTTACTCGAGCTCGCTGCGGTTTAACAATGAGTATGTTCTAAATCCCTAGTTGACATTTGTAAAATTATAACACTTATTTACCTTTTGCAGCTTAAAAAACTTCATATAAAGTTTTTATTCCTTAAAACTATGTATAGGCAACTATACATTTTTAAAGTTCAAATTTTACCCAAAGTTCCAATTTACAATCAAAATCTAGTTTCTCTTAACATTATTTTCAATTCAACGGCTCGTTATGCGAACTCGCCAAGGTATCTATAAGCGTGGATGACATGATTACTCGAATCCGCCAACGCTGACCAAATTACTTAAATTTAATTTCCAGTTTAGTTAGCCCTATCTTTTAAGCTTTTCTAATATCAACATTCATTATCCAAGGCTCGTTTCTCGAACTCGCCGGGGTACAGTCATTTTTCGCACGGATACTCAATTCCACTAACTAAATTTAATTACATACCCGATAAATTATTTCAAGTCCGCTCTGGCTGAAAGATGCCGAGTGCACAAAATCAAGCCAAGCTAAATTTCTAAGTTTTGTTTTATGTAAACTTACTTTTCCCTGATTTACCTGACACCTTTATACCATAAATGGTTCAGATTTATGCAGTACATAAGTGCAGCTGTTAATCCGTTTGAGTCAGTCAGGCAGTTGCCTAAATTAATTTACTCATTACACCCGGCCAACTCAGTTTGTTTGCGACCTGCTATACGACCCTGACCTAATGTTGATCTCCCTGCCCGGGACAATGACATGTCTACCACTTGGAACTCGCGCAACACTCATTCATGATAAAGGGTATCTCCGACCGCTGGTAGACCGGTCCATCCCCTTTGGTGGCTCTTTTTCGCTTATTCTTGTCTTTACTTATATTTTTTTTGGGTAATTCTCGAACTCGCTCTGCTTCCACCCCTTTCCCTTTTGGCCACCATTGGAGATGTCGGTTGCGTTTCGGTAAAAAATGTGCCGCGGAGAAGGCCGATAAGCTCACATGGTGGCCACGACGAGGCACGTCATTGTGAAGGTTGAGTCAGTCCCACTTATTTTGCTAAAGTTCGGCAACGTGACGTATTGAATTTTTCTTAGTTATACGATACGGTTAATAATGTGGCATATTATTTGATGCTGGACATCACAAAGGGTTAGTGCTCAAATGCAGGGCTGAGTCCAACTACGCAGGTGTGCTGAAAATAGCTTATATCCTAAAAGGGCTATTTGTTATTTGTTAAGTTTACGTTTGCTTGTTGCACGCAATTCACGTTATCAGCACGATCGGTTATCTCTTGGGATAACGGTAACAGACACCGTTTTACTTTGGTGCTGAGTAATATTTATAGTTTGAAGGAATTAGTTACAGTGCTGATAGGTTCCTGAGAGTGTTGTGGTATCCTACTAATCTTGTAAAATTTCTCTAATTTTAGCATGGCTTCTACTTGTAAGGATGTCACCTGTATAGGTTATCAAACGCATGCGTCAGAAGGCGGCTACGGCGAAGGTGATCGAACACCGCCTAAACGTTCACGTAAGCGGCGGAAGGCGTCAACGCCACGCGAGGGCGATCCGTACAGTCATCTCGGGGATCGACCGCGGCTGATGAGTCGGAACAACCACCCACGGAACAGGAAATACGACAGCGACATGCGCTGTATGCTCAAAGGTATCTACGGCAAGCGTTCGATGAGCCGACTTATGTACCGCCAGTACCGCTGTAAGTATTTGTAAGATTTCTTTTTGGTAGCTGTTAGTTGATCATGATTGGTTTTATTGCACTTGCTTACGCACTAACGCTTTGGAAGGTGACACAGGTATGTTATAGCGAAAAGGGAAACTTAATCCTGATCCGTGGCTGGACCAGAGGTAGGGGGATAGAATGAAGTGGGGTACTGGAATAGGATTGTAAAGTGAGATTATATCTCGGCTGTAAAACTGTTTGAAATTTCAGGAATGAAATTAGAGGTTTTAAAATTGGAAGTTATAGGTAAAAACGCATAAAATAATTAGTAAATAAAATAAGAAGTATGGAATCGCATAGAGATCCGGACAGTGTATTTGTTGAGTGTGAAGATCCAGCGGAGCGAACTGTATTGACTACAACTTCTGAACGAGTAGTGTTTTCAACAGCGGCACCACCTGTCTTGTAGCCTACGTGGTCCTGGGGGTGTTTAGAACCACCGTAGATTACACACAAACTACGACAGTTTCACACAAAATACTCCAACGTTTTACTAGCTTATTCCTAGGGTCTTAATATGTCACCACCTATAATTCAGACGATTTATTTCACACACTACGACAAATTACAATTTTTACACAAACGTTTAAACAAATAAACGGCTGAACCGTACTCACCTTGATTGCGCAGCTTCTGAAGCCGACTGAG
>JASANE010023612.1:0-17091 GCA_030248225.1 Trileptium ribeirensis
GTATTGCTTAAACAATGCACTATCTAGGAGCTTCGTAAAGCGAGCTAATAATGCTGCGTTTACGTTATAAGTTGCCTAATGCCATGAGAGTTTTGTCCACGAACAGCCGTGTAGCACCGTTAACTATATAGTGTACAGAACACTTACACCTGTATCTAAATAATTTTATATGGTGTTTGGACACCATATAAAGTTAGGAGTAATTTCCGCTGTAGGCATACAGTGCAAGAAGCTTTGCCAGCACAAAAATTTTCCTACGCAAAGGTTTAAAAAGGTAATGGTTGTATAGCACAATTTGCGTAAATAGTTTGAAATTTCACTAGTTAATTTTCCCGCCTTTTTTAAAATTGTTCAATTATAAGATCGCGAATACTATAGTGTATACATGTTAGCTACACCGAATATGTGTTTATAGTAATACCTTCTGAATGCATCATGCACCATGGTATGGTCGTAATCACACAGTGACACATATTCCACACGGCGGGCGTTTTTATAAAAAGTACGGAACAATGTATTATGCACTGCGATATTCATTTCAGAACGTACAATTCAATAAATACAATTGTGTAATGTCTTACTCACTAAAACGTTAGCAAAAGTGTAAATATATAAATACTCAGTTTGTAGTTTGTCTAATAGATAAAGCACAAGTTATGGCGCAAATATGTGAATTACGTTTAAATATGTCTGGCAGAAAAAATCAACCTCTATCAATACGGATATCTAACTAAACTATTTAGCTCGATAGATGGCTAAGTACACTGATGGCGGCTACCCAGACAAAAATTTAATGCCTTGAAACTAGAAGGAATAATTATGATATGGAAGAACTTTGTGTTCATTATTATTTGTATATATATTAAGCCTTTCTCATATTGTTCTGCTATGTACAAACATATTTATAATTTGCAGCTAAATACTTGCCAAATATCAACACATTGAAAGCAAAGTTGATACCCTTAAAGAAGATACAAGGGGCGTTGTAAAAGAGGGAGTTGCGGGGTCGCACAACCCCCCCCCTTTTGGTTCAACTACTAACAAAAATTCGCTATTTTGGCAACAGTTGCATTTTTTACTTGTTTATGGCGTACTTAGTATACCTTGCAATTTCTCTGGACCCCGCTTTTGTTTTCCTGAGCCCCGCCACCTTTTTTAGATCTTTTCCCGGAGCGCCGCGAATCTCTCTCTCCGAGTGCGACCCCTTTTCTGAGTGCGACCCTGCCGGCACTTTTTGAACCCTGTGGGCGACCCCCCCCAATTCCTGGCTTACGCCCTCGGATACTGTTGGGCTCCAACGCGCCTTAATTTTTGCCTCAATGGTGTTCACTTTCGTTGCCCGTATTTCCGTCTAATGAGCTATACTTCCCGGAAAGTCCTAAAGCAGCGAAATCAATGTTTATGTTTTTTTAAAACCTACATCCCTCAACCTTCATAGCCGAACCCACATTACACCTAAGCATATGTTGGGAATATTAAAGTCCTAGTTATTGAATTTGTTCTGAGTAACAAACTTTGCCACACAATTTGCAAGTAAAAACTTTTGTCATGTGCGCGTACCTAGTCCCTAATTATGTCATTCGCCTAACTCAACTAGTTGAGGTAAAATGCACTAGTGGAAAATTATAAAATTGTCAATTTGTAGCCAGACTTAGCTAAGCTATTTATGGTCTTTTGTTTAGGATCAAGGAAAAACTTTTTCTGACATCCGCCGTATCGATTTAAGCATTTTCGTCACAGCTGTCAGGTTGCCATCGTTGTCGGCTTATTCCAAATTGGAGCATCAGGCTATTCGCCGCAAGCTCCCTCCCGACGTCACAGGTGCCCGAACACCCTCCAGCAATTTTTTCAACTAAAAATCGCATGTGTAAATACCTTAGATTGTGGTGAGTACCACATTTAGGATAAAACAAAAATGGCCAGCGTACATATCTCGTTAAAAATGAATAACATCAACTTAACCACTGTTCTGCATCCCGAATATTTTTATTAAATTCCCAATCGCACCGCTGCTACTGTTACGAATGTTTACAACCATGACAAACGTTCTGAAACTGCTTTTAAACAATGTTTGAGACTTTGATTGTACTCCGCAGACACATGTTTTTAGACCGTAATTGACGACAAGGCAGTGTCTTAATAGAAATGACCTTTTTTTTCCACCCTTATGCTGTGTCGTATTTTATTCAGGGACAACATAATTCCAGCTTGTAACCTAAAAACGCCATGTTGTTATTTTCTATATGTACTTGTTCGGATATTTTTCAGCATCAACGTAGTTAAAGAATTCTGGCTTGACTTTAATAAAGCAAATCAAAAATGGTTATTAATTATTTAAGCAATTTTTCAATTGTTACCTTAAAAAGAAACTGACTATCAATAAAATGCTCACAACAACTTCTTTTTATGGTCGGCGCACACCAGCAATCCTGCGAAAGATATATTCATATTAGGGGATTAAAATTTAGTTGAAATACTAATACTTTAGCAGTTCCGCCCGAGAGAGGATAACAATCATTTCAATCGAAATGGCAAATGATCGTAAAGCGGGGCCGCCCACAATTACGATTCCCCGTGTAGAAACAAAAATTTGACCTAAAAGGCAGCTTAAATCCAATATAGGAACATTGGGTGTAGTTGTCACATGCTTCCTTACAATTAAATTGCATATTAAAATTCCCTTCGGAAATCTCACAAGCGTCCTTCCAATAATGACTGTTTTTAGAAACAAGAATTTGATGTGAAACCCAGCTTCAGTCCATTGTACAATTGGGTAATACCCAAATGAATTACAAGCGCGCTACAATAATAGCTACGTAAATCCGTCTAGAAAAGTAGATTTGACGTAAAACCACATTTCTTTCATTGTAGGGGTATATTGAATTTAACATTAATTAATTTCAGAAAGTACATTTAAGATTTATACGTTATATTTTGGAGGACGCCCCAAATGCGCATAGGTGGAATTTTGGGTTGTGAAGGATTTCACTTGTATCTTTTTAAGTTTTTAACGACGAACCAAAATTGAAGCCCTATTGTCTCTATTTATTTGGGGAAATTTTTTGAATATTAGGGAAAATAAATAAATAAATTGGACTATGTTACCTTCAAAAAAAAAATTTTAAAAAAAATAACATCGTTAATAAGCCGATACACTAAAAAATTAGTGAGAAAAAAATATTCTAAAAAAAAAAAAGTTTAATAAATATGCTAAATACATAAAAATAGTGTAGGAACATACTAAAAAGTTAGAAACAACGTATTTTTACTAAAAACAAAAAACAAAAAACAAACAACTAGATGTTATCCAGAATTGATACTGCTTTAATGACTCACACGATGACCGAGTTTGACTAAGCGTGTATAGCTAAAATTCAACACAATTGTGTAAAACTATGCTCTATTGATAAACGTTATTATTTTCAGTCACTACAAATTGATCCCTAGGTTTTGCTTTGCTATTAAGTATTCTTATGCAAACTCCACGAAGCCTTTAATGCGACATAAATTACCGCCAAATGAAACATAATTGGCTAGGCTCAAATTAAGATATTTTGTGTTAACGTTACAAAAAAAGAACAGCTTAGTGAGAAGTCCCGAATTTCCGTTTCCTCGGCTTAGGAGGGTTTGCATCGTATTAATGGTCAAACTTAGCTTTAGTTCATCGAGACGTATATATAGTGTGTAATTAATATTTATTACCTTTACTTTTGCTATTAAACTAGATAAATTTAACCAATTGAGCGGAGCTCGGCTAACCGAGCGAAGAGTTTTTATTTTCTGTCTGGGAGTAAAAAGGTCGATGTCCGTTGTTCGTGTCCGACGGATCCAAGAACCACCGAACCATTTTTAAAAAACTTTTGTTATTTATGCACTATTTGGATTAAAAAATTTTGAATGCGTTAGTAATTAACTAATCAAGTTAAAGCCTATGCAGCTAAAATAGGGAATTTCGCAATATTTGTGTTATTTATTGAAATAGAATGGTTGTTTTTGTTTTTTGCCGGAAGAAATCAAATATAATATTTTTACTAATTATAAAGCTATGCCCTATGCAATGTAGTTATTTGAAGAACATAAAATTGAGTCCATTCATGTAAGCCTTTATGTATGTGACCTGTATCCATACAAATACGTGTATCGACGATAATCCTAAAATATTTAACTAGTCGGTAGTGGAACTACATTTGTGAGCGGAGCTTGGGCTGTGGCATTACGAATGTACTCAATTTTATGTTCTTCAAATAACTACATTGCATAGGGCATAGGGCTTTATCATTGGTAAAAATATTATATTTGATTTCTTCGACCCAAAAACCCTATAATGGTTTGATCGAAACGATTCTATTTCAATAAATAACACAAATATTGCAAAATTCCCTATTTTAGCTGCATAAGCTTAACTAATTAGCTAATTACTAAGTAACAACTTAAAATTTTTTAATCCCAAATATCAGGTGCACACTCTGATATGATAGGTTTTCAAACTAAAAAAGTTTTTTAAAATCGGTTCAGTGGTTCTTGAGATCCGTCGGACCGAACGAACGAATGAACGAGCGGACATCGACCTTTTTACTCCCAGACAGAAAATAAAAACTCTTCGCTCGGCTTCGCCGAGCTCCGCTCAATTAGTTAAATTTATCTAGTTTAATAGCAAAAGTAAAGGTAATGAGTGTTAATGTACAGCAGGCTATGTATATCGGTCTCGATGAACTAAAGCTAAGTTTGACCATTAATACGATGCAAACCCTACCCTAAGCCGAGGAAAAACGGAAGAGCTGTCGGCTTGGGACTTCTCACTAAGCTGTTCTTTTTTGTAACGTTAACACAAAATATCTTAATTTGAGCCTAGCCAATTATGTTTCATTTGGCGGTAATTTATGTCGCATTAAAGGCTTCAAGCGTAGTGAGAGGTTTAGTAAGAATTGCTTAATAGCAAAGCAAAACCTAGGATCAAATTGTAGTGACTGAAAATAATAACGTTTATGCAAATCAAGCATCAAGCTGATTTACACAATTGTGTTGAATTTAGCTATACACGCTTAGTCAAACTCAGATCATCGTCCGTGTCAGTCATAAAGCGGTATCAATTCTGGATAGCGTCTCATTGCTGTTGTTTTTTGTTTTTAGTAAAAATACGTTGTTTCTTTAACTTTTAATATATACATACTTATGTATTTTTAGCATATTTTCTAAACTTTTAGCGTGTAAAATTAATATTTTACATAAGGCTTACCCTGAACCTAAGATTTTAGTGTATCGGCTTATTAACGATGTAATGTTCGATCTGTGAAGGTAACATGATCCAATTTAGTTATTATTTTCCCTAATATTCGAAAAATTAAACTCACCCCATGAATAGAGACAATAGGGCTTCAATTTTGGTTCGTCGTTAAAAACGTTACGGACGAGAGAATTGTACAAGTGAAATCCTTCACAAACCATCCACCCGTATGCGACGCATTTGGCGTATTCCAATAACGCATAGAACGTTTCGCAAATGTACTTCTGAAATTAATTAATGTTAAATTCTTGGATACGATATACCCCTACAATGAAAGAAATGTGGTTTTACGTCAAATTCTACTTTCTAGACGGATTTACGTAGCTATTATTGTAAGCACGCTTGTCATAATTCCGTTGAGTATACCCAATTGCCTTACAATGGACTGAAGCTGGTTTCGCATCAAATTCTTGTTTCTAGACAGGATTTAAGCGGTCATTTATTGGAAGGACGCTTGTGATTTTCAAAGGGAATTTAAGATGTCATTATTGTAAGGAAGCATGTGATAATTTCGTTGAGTACACCCAATGTTCCTATATTGGACTTAAGCTGCCTTTAGGTCAAATTTTTGTTTCTACACGGGATTTAAATAGTCATAATTGTGGGCACACTTACGATAATTCCGTTGATTGAAATGATTGTTATTCCTCTCTCGGGCAGAACTGCTAAAGTATTAGTATTCCTTGACTAAATTTAACAGTTAATCCCTAATCTTTTGTGGAATAGTCTTTCTATCTTTCGCAGATTCGTCAATCATGTCGCGACCATAAAAAGAAGTTGTTGTGAGCATTTCATTTCCTTGATAGGATAGTTTTCTTTAAGGTAACAATTGAAAAATTGCTTAAATTTAGATTAATAACCATTTTGGTTCAAAAATTTGATGCTGTTTTCTAAAGTCAAGCCAGAAAAATTCTTTAACATTGATGCTGAAAAATATCCGACAAGTTAGCATATAGGAAATAACAACATAGCGTTTTAGGTTCAGCTCAAACCGTATATGTCCCTGAATAAAATACGACACAGCATTGTAAGGGTGGAAGGTTAGCTATAAGACACTGCCTTGTCGTCAATTACGGTCTAAACATGTGTCTCGGAGTACAATCAAAGTCTCAAACATTGTTTAAAAGCAGTTTCGAGAGATTATAAACGTTTGTCATGGGTTGTAAACATTCAGTAAGCATAGCAGCGGTGCGATTGGGAATTTAATAAAAATATTCGGGATGCAGAACAGTGGTTAAGTTGATGTATTCATTTTTAACGAGATCAATATACGCTGGCCATTTTTGTTTTATCCTAAATGTGGTCACACAATCTAAGGTATTTACCGCGTGCCATTTTTAGTTGGAAAAATTGCTAAAAGGAAATATTTCGGGCACGTCTGACATTAGGAGATTGCGGCGAACTATGGCCTGATGCTCCAATTTTGGATAAGCCGACAACAATATGGCAACCTGACAGCTGTGACAAAAATGCTTTCTAAATAGATACGGCGGATGTCAGAAAAAGTTTTGTTTGATCCTAAACAAACCATAAATAGCTTAGCTAAGTCATCAATTTGCAACAGAATTTATAATTTTCCACTATAGTTTACCTAAACTAGTTGAGTTAGGCGAATGACATAATTAGGACTAGGTACGCGCACATGATCGTAAATGATGCACAAAAGTTTTTTACTTGCAATCTCGTGGCAAAGTTTGTTACTCAGAACAAATTCAATAACTGCAGGACTTTAATCTTCAACATATGCTTAGGTGTAATGTCGGTTCAGCTATGAAGGTTGAGGGATGTAGTTTTAAAAAAACATAAACATTGACTTTAGCTGCTTTGGAGCTTCCGGGAATATATCATTAAGACGGAAACATACGACAACGAAAGTGAACACCATTGAGGCAAAAATTAACACATAAACCAACATATATATCCAAGGGCGTAGCCAGGAATTTTGAAGGGGGGGGTCGCGGCCCACAGGGGTACCCAAAAAGGGGGGTCCGGCAGGGTCGCGCTCAGAAAGGGGGTCGCACTCAGAAAGGGGGTCGCACTCAGAAAGGGGTCGCACTCAGAAAGGGGTCGCACTCAGAAACGTGAAAGCGGGGTCCAGAATTGGTATACTAAGTACGCCATAAACAAGTAAAAAATGCAACTGTTGCCAAAATAGCGAATTTTTTGTTAGTAGTTGAACCAAAAGGGGGGGGGTTGCGACCCCCGCAACTCCCTCTTACAACGCCCTTGTCTATATCTTCTTAAAGGGTATATACCAAGTAAGGACTTTGCTTTCAATGTGTTGATATTTGGCAAGTATTTAGCTGCAAATTAGGTTCAACTAAAGTGTGTTTGTACATAGCAGAACAATATGAGAAAGGCTTAATATATATACAAATAATAATGAACACGAAGTTCTTCATATCATAATTATTCCCTTGATTAGTTTCAAGGCATTAAATTTTGTCTGATTGGCATCGGTGTTGCTTTAGGTGTTTATCGAGGCTAAAATGGTTTAACTAGTATTAGATATAGGTATAAATAGAATGGATCAAGGTTGATTTTAAATTTCCAGACATATTTAAACGTAAATTTGGCATATTGCGCCATAACTACTTGTGCTTTATCTCTGACAAACACAAAATATGCAAAGCTTGAGTATTTATATATTTACACTTTGTGCTAACGTTTTAGTGCATAACATTACACAATTGTATCGAATTGTACGTTCTGAAATGAAGAGATGTCCGCAGTGCATAGTGCGTTGTTATACTTTATAAAACGCCCGCCATGTGGAATATGTGTCACTGTGTGATTACGACCATACCATGGTGCATGGTGGTCGGAAGGCTATACTATGCAACACAAGTATTGGTGTCGCGGGCACAGTGTACATTACACTATGGTGTCTTCAGCAATCTATAATTGAACAGTTGTTTAAAAAAGGCGGGAAAATTAACTAAGTGAAATTTCAAACTATTTACGCAAATTGTTTGTATCCCATAAACCATACCTTTTAAACCTTTGCGTAGGAACTGTGTGGGCAAAGCTTCTTGCACTGTATAAACTCCCTACAGCGGAAATTACTCCTAACTTTATATGGTGTCCAAAACACCATATAAAATTATTTAGAATACAGTGTTAGTGTTCTGTACACTATATCGTTAACGGTGCTACACAGGCTGTTCGTGGACAAAACTCTCATGGCGTAGGCAACTTATAACGTAAACGCAGCATTATTAGCTCGCTTTACGAAGCTCCTAGATAGTGCATTGTTTAGTGTACGAGTCCAATAAGATAGAAGTTCAAAATTGACCGCTACGGTAAATTTTCCCATCTTTATACGAAATATACATTAATTCATTGCTCAAATGATTAAGTTTCATAGTTTGAAACAGTCTTTAAAAAAGAAACAGAAGTAAAAAAACAGAAAACTTTTAATTTACCGAGGAGTTAATAGTTGGCCCAATAACCGAGTCAGATTCGATTTCCATCTGTTTTGTAACGTCATTGTCAATGTACAGAATAAAACGAATTATTGTCACCAACAAAATCGATATCATGAGTTGGACGTGAAGACGATTTCGAAAGTTATAGAGTCGCCTAAAATAAATAGATCAAATATGCTTTAATAATGATAATAAACACAATGACAAATTAACATAGCTATAAAATAATTAATAGAATATGGTTACAAAATATATACTTAATTTTTACGATCTAAGCATTAGTAAAATATTATATCGAACCAATTAAATAAAACCCCAGAAGCCATCAAAGCGTTAAGCGTTTCAAATTAATGCAACGTTTACGTTATAAAGGACCCCCTTGTGAAAGATTTGTCCACCCTGAGTGTCTCTTCCACCATCAATTATATGGTGTCTTGGACGCCATGGTGTTCCTGATGATATTTTCAGATATTATACATAGGTAGTAATAGTGTAATGTCGATAATAGTATGGCGTAGACTACACCATAAAATTCATGTGGCGTTAGCTACACCATGCTGTTATTTACACGCAATACATAATGTGTTTATGTATCAGTGCCCTTGACACCGTCAGTAAAACACATTAGGTAGATTAAGACACTATAGCTACGTTGATGGTGTCTCATACATCATGTTCTGCATTACATAGTGTAGGTATATACCGTATACCACTGGATGGTGTGGTCTTGACCACTGGGGGACAAAACTATCACATGGTGATCCTTTATAACGTAAACGCTGCATAAATTCAGTGAATATTTACAGACCAAATTGTATTTCTTAAAACTAAAAGAAACTAAACCATAAAAACATGCCGAATTCCTATAAATGAAAATGGCATAAAGCAATGTTAAATAACAAATCGCACAGTCTTCCATGGATTAAGTGAGTCGATGTTCTGAGCATCCATCATTCATGCCAGCTAAAGATTTATTAAACCCTTTGAAAATATAAACAATAATTTGCTGCTAAGATTAAAAATCTCCTGTTTATCGGCCTATTGTTCTAAGAATATACTGGTAAAATTTAAGTGACTGTCCGTTTTTTGAGCGCATGTAAAATTAATAGTACCATAATTTGATGGAACCGGGTGAAGTGTCAACTGTTGAACCGGTTTTGTTACGAGGTGATATCCTGAGATTCAATTATGCAACCATTATGGATTTCGACTTTCGAAACAGCTGCTTTATATGCAACTATGATTTATCAAAACTACAATCTGTTCGCCCAAAATTAGTTGGTAAAACTTAACGATAATAAAAACGCAATACTTATCAAATTAATACTATGCTAATTACAGACGCGACTGGGTTGGCAAAATCTCAGCTACCGTGAATGCTCAACTGGAATTAAGCTTATTTAAAGAACTAAACCAGACAAAATATAACTGAATATATCCAAAACACTAGCTAAGTAATAAGGCCATCATATATTTACTTTCGCAACACTTTAACTCAATAACGAATGGTGAGCGTCACATCTTCAGCTTAGACATAGTCCAGGCAGTAAAAGGCACAACTAGGAAACCATATCTCTGCCACTAATTAATATAATGGGTTATCCTTCGTTTCAATAAAGCTAAGGATTTAATACAAAAAATTGAAAACAAATAAGTTCAATGAAACCAGAAAATATATTTTAAATATAGTGTTAATTGGTGGTCCGACTTCGATAATTAGGATAGCAGTAGAGTCTAGAAGTCAGCCAAGTCATATACTTTCAATTAGTTGAAAATTAAAAAGTTTAGGTTTTGCAACATTATGGTAACCAAAATAGGTTGGTCAAAAGATGATATTAATTAGATTCCGATTTTGATAATTAGGATAGCAGTAGAGTCTACAAGTCAGCCAAGTCATACACTTTCAATTAGTTGAAAATTAAAAAGTTTAGGTTTTGCAACATTATGGTAACCAAAATAGGTTGGTCAAAAGATGATATTAATTAGATTCCGATTTTGATAATTAGGATAGCAGTAGAGTCTACAAGTCAGCCAAGTCATACACTTTCAATTAGTTGAAAATTAAAAAGTTAAGGCTTTGCAACATTATGGTAACCAAAATAGGTTGGTCAAAAGATGATATTAATTAGATTCCGATTTTGATAATTAGGATAGCAGTAGAGTCTACAAGTCAGCCAAGTCATACACTTTCAATTAGTTGAAAATTAAAAAGTTAAGGCTTTGCAACATTATGGTAACCAAAATAGGTTGGTCAAAAGATGATATTAATTAGATTCCGATTTTGATAATTAGGATAGCAGTAGAGTCTACAAGTCAGCCAAGTCATACACTTTCAATTAGTTGAAAATTAAAAAGTTAAGGCTTTGCAACATTATGGTAACCAAAATAGGTTGGTCAAAAGATGATATTAATTAGATTCCGATTTTGATAATTAGGATAGCAGTAGAGTCTACAAGTCAGCCAAGTCATACACTTTCAATTAGTTGAAAATTAAAAAGTTAAGGCTTTGCAACATTATGGTAACCAAAATAGGTTGGTCAAAAGATGATATTAATTAGATTCCGATTTTGATAATTAGGATAGCAGTAGAGTCTACAAGTCAGCCAAGTCATACACTTTCAATTAGTTGAAAATTAAAAAGTTAAGGCTTTGCAACATTATGGTAACCAAAATAGGTTGGTCAAAAGATGATATTAATTAGATTCCGATTTTGATAATTAGGATAGCAGTAGAGCTACAAGTAAGCCAAGTCATACACTTTCAATTAGTTGAAAATTAAAAAGTTAAGGCTTTGCAACATTATGGTAACCAAAATAGGTTGGTCAAAAGATGATATTAATTAGATTCCGATTTTGATAATTAGGATAGCAGTAGAGTCTACAAGTCAGCCAAGTCATACACTTTCAATTAGTTGAAAATTAAAAAGTTAAGGCTTTGCAACATTATGGTAACCAAAATAGGTTGGTCAAAAGATGATATTAATTAGATTCCGATTTTGATAATTAGGATAGCAGTAGAGTCTACAAGTCAGCCAAGTCATACACTTTCAATTAGTTGAAAATTAAAAAGTTAAGGCTTTGCAACATTATGGTAACCAAAATAGGTTGGTCAAAAGATGATATTAATTAGATTCCGATTTTGATAATTAGGATAGCAGTAGAGTCTACAAGTCAGCCAAGTCATACACTTTCAATTAGTTGAAAATTAAAAAGTTAAGGCTTTGCAACATTATGGTAACCAAAATAGGTTGGTCAAAAGATGATATTAATTAGATTCCGATTTTGATAATTAGGATAGCAGTAGAGTCTACAAGTCAGCCAAGTCATACACTTTCAATTAGTTGAAAATTAAAAAGTTAAGGCTTTGCAACATTATGGTAACCAAAATAGGTTGGTCAAAAGATGATATTAATTAGATTCCGATTTTGATAATTAGGATAGCAGTAGAGTCTACAAGTCAGCCAAGTCATACACTTTCAATTAGTTGAAAATTAAAAAGTTAAGGCTTTGCAACATTATGGTAACCAAAATAGGTTGGTCAAAAGATGATATTAATTAGATTCCGATTTTGATAATTAGGATAGCAGTAGAGTCTACAAGTCAGCCAAGTCATACACTTTCAATTAGTTGAAAATTAAAAAGTTAAGGCTTTGCAACATTATGGTAACCAAAATAGGTTGGTCAAAAGATGATATTAATTAGATTCCGATTTTGATAATTAGGATAGCAGTAGAGTCTACAAGTCAGCCAAGTCATACACTTTCAATTAGTTGAAAATTAAAAAGTTAAGGCTTTGCAACATTATGGTAACCAAAATAGGTTGGTCAAAAGATGATATTAATTAGATTCCGATTTTGATAATTAGGATAGCAGTAGAGTCTACAAGTCAGCCAAGTCATACACTTTCAATTAGTTGAAAATTAAAAAGTTTAGGTTTTGCAACATTATGGTAACCAAAATAGGTTGGTCAAAAGATGATATTAATTAGATTCCGATTTTGATAATTAGGATAGCAGTAGAGTCTACAAGTCAGCCAAGTCATACACTTTCAATTAGTTGAAAATTAAAAAGTTTAGGTTTTGCAACATTATGGTAACCAAAATAGGTTGGTCAAAAGATGATATTAATTAGATTCCGATTTTGATAATTAGGATAGCAGTAGAGTCTACAAGTCAGCCAAGTCATACACTTTCAATTAGTTGAAAATTAAAAAGTTTAGGCTTTGCAACATTATGGTAACCAAAATAGGTTGGTCAAAAGACGATATTATTAGATTCCGACTTTGATAATTAGGATAGCAGTAGAGTCTACAAGTCAGCCAAATCATACACTTTCAATTAGTTCAAAACTAAAAAGTTTAGGCTTTGCAACATTATGGTAACCAAAATATGTTGGTCAAAAGATGATATTATTTTGTCACGTCCCAGTATCGAAACGTTTAAAATCAGAATACCCAGTTCCAACAAACAAAAAATAATTATTAAGTCAACTTTGTTGATTCAATAATTCTTACTTTTGACAAATAAATATGAGCAGTGAGATCACGAGAGCACAAAACGATACCGATAGACAGAAATATTCAATATATCTGGCTTTTTGAGCAAGCGATTGAACCCTCTGAAAATAATTATACATGTCTAAATGTCAAATATGTAAAACAGATGCTCTACGGAGACTACTGGGTTACAAATACCAATTAATTAAGATATGGCTGTGATATTCGTCGATGTGAGACTGCAAGAAGAAATAGTTTGCAGTTAGTGGCAAACGTTGGAAATTTTGGTATTTTTTCACATTTTTGACATCAAATGGAAGCATGTAGTAGATTTGTTTATATTTTTGCCAAATTGATAAATTCATTGACAAATTTACAGATAAAATAGAGGGTAATTTTGCCTTTAAAATGTGGTTTTCACTCGCTAATCCCGCTATAAAGGTTGGATCCATTACAAAGCCAACCGAATACCTATGCCAGTATATTAACATATATGCACCACAAATATTTATCCTGTATCAAATCAATAATTTATAAATAATACATTAGTAAAATCTGCCAGTTTTGCAAAGGCGGTGGAGGCTTTTTCCCTGGATGAGAAAATGGTGATAGTTATATAATAACAATAACATCAATAATAATAACAAGTTATACAATACTTGTACGCTTTCCACCTAACTGGCACTATACAAATTTGAACAAATTTGTACCTACAAATCCCAGGCTGGAAGCCACAGTATTAACATATGTGCACGGTTCAAAATAGATGGTTCCGACGCGTTTATTGTCAAATTCTCCCATGAAAAGGTTATTCCGTTACATCTTTGCTATAGGTATATCATAGGTGCGAAAGGTACGTCGGCTTAAGCGGTAGATGGCCTAGGACGGCAGGTAAAGATATAGGTCGGTGTCGGTAATGTAGGCACAAGGGGGTAATTTTTGAAATTTTCAGAATCATAATCATATCATAATTTTGAACATTATTATTTAACAACTTTTCACTTATACTGAATTATTTACCGGTAAAATTTGTTGGACTTTAATGATAATTGAAAAAATCAAACGGTAAAAACAAAACAAAACACAAAAGCAGAAACAGAATCTTCATGCCTAGCTATATAATAATTTATCTTTACAGTAGTAGCCACAAGGTTATAATGCAGAAATGAGCAGAAATTAGTTTGGGCACAGCCAAAAGTAGTAAAAGGTGCATGTAGGTGAATATATCTTAGCGGCAAAATAATATAATGGGTTATCCTACTTTTCTATAAAAGTTGTTGATTTGATACAAAAAAGTGTGTGTTTTTCTCGACTTTAGTACACTAAAGACCCAGCGGTAGTTGGAAATATATTTTACAGCTCCACTCTAATTTTAATTACCATGTTAACAAGCAGCAACTGTTTTTCACTCTGTATATCTTATTGTGACGATTAAAATTTAATTAAAACGTACCATAAAATTTTCACTGGTCAGTGGTAGGCATCGGTAGTAATCCGTGTAGCCCCAGGTGCTGTTTTCGTTGCCTGGCGAACTTTGCCATCGACCGTCCGCTTCACAAAACTTCGTCAGCTTCTCTTAAAGAAATGCACAGTTTACTAAATATAGATAAACAATGAAACTGTTTAGGTTGAAAAGTTATTTTTAGCGGGTCTATTATAGTTTTGTTCAAATGTTTGCATGATGCAATTGGAATATGAATCACAAAATGTTTCAGTGTTGGATCCTGTATCATGTCCCAAATGTTCAGTGTGTACGCCGTTCTGTGTAAATGTGCATCACTGATGCTATTTTGTACAATAGCCATTATTAATGTGCTCGTTAGTAATAGGAGTTGCATGCTAAATTTAGAAAACGATTTAAATATACAATGTAAATGACCCAAGACTAGCTATGTATTTAATTTCGTCCATTCAGTTGAAAAATCTAAATATTTCTAACTTTTCACATTTTGAGTTCTGTCTCAAAAGATACTGCCTACAACTTAGGATAGGATGTGATTATGTTTGTTTTGAAGCAAATACAAGTGAGTTGAAACGTATTTTCCAGAATTTACGCTCTGTATTTTCCAATGTAAGCCAATATATAATAATGTTAATAATCATTGGTTTATAAACTAGTGATAGCACTTGACGGGCAAACCATAAATTTTAATTAAGTCGGATATATTATTATTAAATAGAAAATAATTTGGTTTAACCTTCATACAAATTCCGTTCCAACAGTGGAATTGGTACACGAATTAACTTTTTTTTCAACGGTTTCGTCAAAAAATAAGTTTTTTGTTAAACCCGTTTTATGATCTCACAAACATTATAAAGAAAGATATCGAACCAAATGACAAGATAATTATCTTGGCATAAACCAAAAGCTACTTACTGTACGAATCGAACATATCCAGGACAGGACAATAATTGGAAGCATACGAATTAGCTGGCGTCGCAGGCCAACATAATATCGTGTCCCATACTCCTGGACAGAAGGCATTTTCGTCTGAAAACATACGATGTATATGTTGTATGTGTGCTTTAATCAATATTATTTATTCATATTATATCTGCACAGGAACGCAACAAGTGGGGGACTGGCCAATATTTGCCGGAATCTTCTCTTGGTGCTTAGTGCTCTTATTCCATTTCTGAATAGCGCTCTGTGCCCTTGTATATGTGCAATATGTTTATTATATATAGATACATATATATCTGTATATATATACATATACATGTACGTATACATATACATGTATTTATACATATGCATATACATATACATGTATATGTGTATATATGCATATATATGTTTGCAATAGCTGCCTGTCTGAACAAACAATATCACATGCGACATTATCTTGTGCGTTGTGCCTAAAATATATGTTCACACGTAATGAGCCCATAATTATCGCAGACAAGGCCTCCTTTTATTGCGGGTCGCGTGAACAGCCTGGACGCTCTCGCGCAAAAGGTTGAAATGTTAAACCTATGCTATCAGTAATATATGGGAGATAATATAGAACAACTAAGTGCCGCAATCCTTACCAACATCTCAAAAAAAACAGACAGCTAGCTACTCGAATTTCACGGATACAACTGGCAAAACCGTTACAGTTTTAGGAACACCACATAGATAACAGTTTATATTCGATTCCACACGTTGTCCAGTATGTTCAATCCCTGCAAAATCATAAAGTCTGCCTGCTTAAGTTTATAAGATTACCCAGAAGTCAACAAGTAGAAAAGGAGTAATTAATGGTTGCAAATACCTAGGGTAAAACCTAGGGCTGAGCGCAAGTACTGGTATGGGTTCAAATCTTGAGCCCACGGGTACTGGGTATCCGTAACGTTCATAATCCTACATGATCAATAGTAAGCGCTATCGTCTGAATGACTAGGTGATATAGTTAACGCTATCAAAATAGCACAGTGGTCAAGTCTACAGAGCGATGTTTTGAAAAATTTATGTTTCTTTTAGTACCCGCTATCGAAATTATTAGATGATTTTACTTAGTGGATGTCTCTTTTAAGCAGGTGGCTATGTCATCGAAATAGTGAAATGCTTCTTTACTGAGCGCTGTTTAAAAGTGTGGACGGGTCGTTTGCTTTGGTGGACGTTATCTAAGACGCTGTGTTACAGTGAGCATTCGTTCGAAAAGATAATGTATTTTAGGAATCGGTGCTATGACAAAGACCCACCATGGGATGGTGATCTAACGAATTTCATAATTCACCTGGAAAACTTTAGCTTTAGGTGTCTAATTGGGCGGTAGGAAGGTAAGAGATGGAAATATATTCTAGTTTTTAGTGCGAATAATGATGAAGTTCCAAAGTCACGATATAGGTCTACAGTTACAGGACTTCGTAGGGCCTGAACAACTCTCTAAGCAAGCGGTA
>JASANE010023613.1:0-44832 GCA_030248225.1 Trileptium ribeirensis
TGGGCTTTCTGTATTTATATGTTTGAAAAACTGGGCTGTCTGGATTTCTATATTTAAAAAGTGGGCTATCTGGATTTCTATATTTAAAAAGTGGGCTGTCTGGATTTCTATATTTAAAAGTGGGCTGTCTGAATTTCTATATTTAAAAAGTGGGCTGTATGAATTTCTATATTTAAAAGGTGGGTTGTCTTGATTTCTATATTTAAAAAGTGGGCTGTCTGGATTTCTATATTTAAAAAGTGGGCTGTCTGGATTTCTATATTTGAAAAGTGGGCTGTCTGGATTTCTATATTTGAAAAGTGGGCTCACTGCATTTTTATATTTAGGGTAAAAGTGAACCGTCATTTGCGTCATTCACGCCATCAAAGTAATTTTAAGTGATTTGCTAATATGTTATTACTTGCATCCATACAATGCACATGATGACTGTACATTATACAGTGGTGGATCCAGAATTTCACGATGGGGGCATCCCGGGGCTCTACACCCCCTCCACCCCCTTGGGCAAGCGTGTAATAGTTTTACAAAAAATTAGGGCAAAGTGATTGATCGTTATATGGAGCAACATCCTGGAGAACGACTTTGGTTACTGCCTTGGCCACCATTCGCCGCGAACAACTGCCTACCCCTTCAGGCGATGATCCTTCGGCACCTATGCATGTTCCAGTAAGGCGAAATGACCCGTGGATTCCCCTGGAGTCGCCCTTGCATCAATATATGTATGATCCTTCGATGAAGGATGCGATAATTTTGGGCAAATTGAAGATGATTTTTGGAATACTGGTCCAATATAGTCCTTTATTTTTAACGTGCTAACTCATAGATGCGCATGGAGGTAGAGTGGGATTGCCCTCATAACACTCCGACACCCCACCCTGGTCCAATATAGTCCTTTATTTTTAACGGGCTAACTCATAGATGCGCATGGAGGTAGAGTGGGATTGCCCTCATAACACTCCGACACCCCACCCTGGTCCAATATAGTCCTTTATTTTTAACGGGCTAACTCATAGATGCGCATGGAGGTAGAGTGGGATTGCCCTCATAACACTCCGACACCCCACCCCCAAACCTTATTGTCCATTTTCCCAAAATGTTCCTCGCGGGAAGCGGGTGGGGTCGGAGGGAGCCTCAGAGGAGGGTAAAGATTGGGCTACCTCCCAGCGAGGTCGACGTCGCCCCGAAAGTGGGTGCGAACCTCAGGCAGATAATCCCCCTCTCTTAATGAGCATGTATTGTTTAAATACTGGGTAACCAATGAAAACTTTGCAGCGAAGTTAAGAGATTGCGACGGCCCTGGTCATAATTTTGTGGCTTGATAACCCGGCGACCTGATTGCATCTAATTGACGTACCACTTCACTTCTGAAGAGCTTGCCACGGCCCTGGTCACCATTTTGTGACTTGATAACCCGGCGACCTGATTTCATCTCCTTGCCGCCCCACTTCATTTTTGAAGAGATTGTGACGGCCCTGGTCATTATTTTGTGACTTGATAACACGCCGATGCGATTGCATCTCCTTGACGCACTGGTTCACTTCTGGAAAGCTTACCGCGGCCCTTGTCACCATTTTGTGACTTGATAACCCGGCGACCGGCGACCTGATTGCATTGCCTTGACGCCCCACTTCAGTTCTGAAGACCTTGCCACGGCCCTGGTTACCTTTTTGTGACTTGATAACCCGGCGGCCTTATTTCATCTCCTTGCCGCCTCACTTCATTTCTGAAGAGACTGCGAAGGCCCTGGTCACCATTTTATGAATTGATAACCCGGCGACCTGATTTCATCTTCTTGCCGCCCCACTTCATTTCTGAAGAGATTGCGATGACGCTGGTCATCATTTTGTGAATTGATAACCCGGCGACCTGATTTCATCTTCTTGCCGCCCCACTTCATTTCTGAAGAGATTGCGACGACCCTGGTCATCATTTTGTGAATTGATAACCCGGCGACCTGATTTCATCTTCTTGCCGCCCCACTTCATTTCTGAAGAGATTGCGACGACCCTGGTCATCATTTTGTGAATTGATAACCCGGCGACCTGATTTCATCTTCTTGCCGCCCCACTTCATTTCTGAAGAGATTGCGACGACCCTGGTCATCATTTTGTGAGTTGATAACTCTGCGACATGATTTCATCTCCGGCTACCGAATGCAGTTTGAGTTTTAGAAGAGGCGCCTGACTTGTGTAAAAGTTTATTATACATTTTTTTCAGAAAAATCAACAGTGGCAGCAAATACGGGAAGAGCCCACTCAAGTTATTCATCTGATCCACAGCACGACAACCGATTTTCCGTGTGTTCACTGCGGCAAATCATTCCGACGCTACTCGTCTCTCGCAACGCATATGCTGATACATTCCAATACACGTCCATTTGCGTGTGACTATTGCGGAAAGCGCTTTCATCAAAAATCCGATATGAAAAAACATACCTACGTTCATACGGGTTGGTATTTTTCGATTATGTGAAGCTTTCTGCAATAGGATAACTTGGGCTAAGTGATCAATTTCTTGCCTTATGGGCAAATATTAATAATTTAATAAGAAAGCAGAAAACTATAAGTTTGACCTGTGAGCCCAGGCTTGTCATGGGTTTCGGCGTAGGATTAGTCTTAAAGCTTAGAGGAACAAAAGATTGTCCTGATCCGCTAGCCGGAAAAACACGAGGCATGATCTTGTTGTTTTAGTCCATGAACGAGAAGGTCAGGTTCGCTGCATTGAACTTATTAATGTAGAAGCTTTGTAAATTTTCGTGCCGGGCACAACGCTCCAACTGGACCCATTGGGTGTTTATAGAATTAATCATTTAGAACGTATTTTAAAAATCGAAAATTATTGTAGAGGCTTTGTAAATTTTCGTGCCGGGTACAACGCTCCAACTGGACCATTGGCTGTTTAGAGAATTAATCATTTAGAACGTATTTTAAAAATCGAAAATTATTGTAGAGGCTTTGTAAATTTTTGTGCCGGGTACAACGCTCCAACTGGACCCATTGGGTGTTTAGAGAATTAATCATTTAGAACGTATTTTAAAAATCGAAAATTATTGTAGAGGCTTTGTAAATTTTCGTGCCGGGTACAACGCTCCAACTGGACCATTGGGTGTTTAGAGAATTAATCATTTAGAACGTATATTAAAAATCGAAAATTATTGTAGAGGCTTTGTAAATTTTCGTGCCGGGCACAACGCTCCAACTGGACCCATTGGGTGTTTATAGAATTAATCATTTAGAACGTATTTTAAAAATCGAAAATTATTGTAGAGGCTTTGTAAATTTTCGTGCCGGGTACAACGCTCCAACTGGACCATTGGGTGTTTATAGTATTAATCATTAAAAAAAAAGAAAAAGGAAAAAACAAACCAAATAGAACGTATTTTAAAAATCGAAAATTATTGTAGAGGCTTTGTAAATTTTCGTGCCGGGTACAACGCTCCAACTGGACCATTGGGTGTTTAGAGAATTAATCATTTAGAACGTATTTTAAAAATCGAAAATTATTGTAGAGGCTTTGTAAATTTTCGTGCCGGGTACAACGCTCCAACTGGACCATTGGGTGTTTAGAGAATTAATCATTTAGAACGTATATTAAAAATCGAAAATTATTGTAGAGGCTTTGTAAATTTTCGTGCCGGGCACAACGCTCCAAACGGACCCATTGGGTGTTTAGAGAATTAATCATTTAGAACGTATTTTAAAAATCTAAAATTAATGTAGACGGGGTGTAACAAGCCAAATGCTCCAACTGGACCATTGGGTGTTTAGAGAATTAATCATTTAGAACGTATTTTAAAAATCGAAAATTATTGTAGAGGCTTTGTAAATTTTTGTGCCGGGTACAACGCTCCAACTGGACCATTGCTTGTTTAGAGAATTAATCATTTAGAACGTATTTTAAAAATCGAAAATTATTGTAGAGGCATTGTAAATTTTCGTGCCGGGTACAACGCTCCAACTGGACCCATTGGGTGTTTAGAGAATTAATCATTTAGAACGTATTTTAAAAATCGAAAATTATTGTAGAGGCTTTGTAAATTTTCGTGCCGGGTACAACGCTCCAACTGGACCATTGGGTGTTTAGAGAATTAATCATTTAGAACGTATTTTAAAAATCGAAAATTATTGTAGAGGCTTTGTAAATTTTCGTGCCGGGTACAACGCTCCAACTGGACCCATTGGGTGTTTAGAGAATTAATCATTTAGAACGTATTTTAAAAATCGAAAATTATTGTAGAGGCTTTGTAAATTTTTGTGCCGGGTACAACGCTCCAACTGGACCATTGGGTGTTTAGAGAATTAATCATTTAGAACGTATTTTAAAAATCGAAAATTATTGTAGAGGCTTTGTAAATTTTCGTGCCGGGTACAACGCTCCAACTGGACCCATTGGGTGTTTAGAGAATTAATCATTTAGAACGTATTTTTAAAATCGAAAATTATTGTAGAGGCTTTGTAAATTTTCGTGCCGGGTACAACGCTCCAACTGGACCATTGGGTGTTTAGAGAATTAATCATTTAGAACGTATTTTAAAAATCGAAAATTATTGTAGAGGCTTTGTAAATTTTCGTGCCGGGTACAACGCTCCAACTGGACCCATTGGGTGTTTAGAGAATTAATCATTTAGAACGTATTTTAAAAATCGAAAATTATTGTAGAGGCTTTGTAAATTTTTGTGCCGGGTACAAAGCTCCAACTGGACCATTGGGTGTTTAGAGAATTAATCATTTAGAACGTATTTTAAAAATCGAAAATTATTGTAGAGGCATTGTAAATTTTCGTGCCGGGTACAACGCTCCAACTGGACCATTGGGTGTTTAGAGAATTAATCATTTAGAACGTATTTTAAAAATCGAAAATTATTACGGAAGCAGTAAGATTATCCCATCAAAATATATAGTGGAATGTAACGACTACTAAGCGTACCGAAACTGCATTTTATATAATTTGGGTTTGTCCAAAATTTCGTCCTGAGAGCGAGTCCCTAACCACCATGAAAACTGAGAACTTTAAAGGTGTGTTATAGCAAAACTAAAAAATACCCAGTTTTAATGCAAAGCAAAAAACTACCAATGTAATTAGATTTAATATATATTTATATAATTATTTAAATCATTAGTTTTCTTAAATTGAGATTATTTACAACCGTTGTAAAAAAATTGAACTTCGTTGATTTTCAATGTTGGTTAGGTTCTGTGTGAAAGATTTCCTAATGAGAATATAAGAAGCTGTTCTAAAGTCTAATTTTATAATGTTTAAGTTGAAAGCAAAATTGTTACAACAATCCAGATTGATTGCGATACGGTATTTTACGACTGCAATTGTTTGGAAAAGCTAAATTATTTGCTATAAATGCTTCTTCATTTTTCAGAAAATTTTAATTTTCAATATTTCAACGTTCAATAAAATGTTTGGCACATTTTTCTCTCTCATGTAAAGGTCACTTATGTTATTGTTCAGGTGAAAAGCCACATCGTTGTATGATCTGCGGTAAATCGTTCAGTCAGTCATCGAATTTGATCACACATGCCAAACGTCATCGAAACGTTGGGTGCGCACGACCGAAGATAGATCACAACAAGCCTTTTCCATTCGACATTTGTGGAAATGGTTTTTCGAAAAAGGTTGAGCTTAAACGACATTATGAAGTTCATAGGGGCGCTAACATGTAAAAGGCGACATTGTTTCGTTTATAAAGCAGTTTATGCGGCATTTATGTTATATATTACCTAGCACATGGAAGTTTTGTCTACGCATAGCCTGCGTAACACCATAACAATGTGGTGTACCGGACACCATCACTAATACATTCGAAGCAGTTAGTCATAGTATTACTGACACCATTAGCATTTCTGTACGGTGTTATGGGCACCGTGAAATTTTAGCTAGCGATGATGAAACTACTGTGGACAGATACTTTGTTGTTTTTTCGTTGCAAGGAATCTATACAATGCAGGATTTGTCCATGAACTTCTCAAGCAAAAGTATAAACGGTATTATTTAAGGGTTATGCGGCGTTCACGTTATAATGTCCCCGCTGTTTGGAACTTTTGACCCCCTGTAGTCGCGACCCTACCGTATAGACAGTCAGGGTGACACCTATACTGTAAATCAAATGCCGAGGGTGTACGACACACCCTTAGCTACTACATTTTTCTAGACAGTGTCGTACACATCCTTAGCTACCAATTTGGCGCGAATTAACTATAACGGACACCGTCTGTAGCTAATGCAGTTTATTAGTCAACTGTCCTGTGGAGTTTCTTCTAAATTCTCGATATTTGTATTTAGCCCATATGAACATTGCTCAAATAATTCCGAACACTGTCAATAAAACAGCCAGAAGACACGGTGTGCCTGACACTGTCAGGAAGTGGTAACACGTGTAACTAGCGACCGTTGAAAAAATTTATTAAAAACATGGGGGTGTCTAAGACACCCTGTTGTCAATAGTGTGTCTGACACTGTGTGGGGTACATAGGTTCCAAACGTTGGGGACATTATAACGTGAACGCCGCATTACATTCAACTAACTTAAATAATTTTACATCTGACATAGCTATTTTCCCCGCCATTTTTAAACAGCTATTCAAACATAAGGTTCGAATTTAATAGTTTATCGGATTCGTGAGACCATTATTTTTGATACATAGTATATATATCCGTCTGACTACCATACACCATGGTATGGTCGTGATTACACAGGGACAAATCTTCGATATGGCTGACATTTTATAACGTAAACGCCGCATTAGTAAAGCGAGGATACAAATGATTTAAGTTAACCCTTAAGTTTCCAAGTCCAAACAAAGGCTGTGGTTGTTTGACACTTACCGGTCGAGCTATATCTTTTTTTCTAACGCTTTAATTTGAGTGTTTTGGTGTATAGGATGATTGGTGCACCGTCGTTGCACGCTAAAGAAATACCTGAATTAATTTGAATTTCAAGTAGCAATGAGCAATTATTGGTCGCCGCTGGGTACAGAACTCTGAACGCCCGAGTCATAGCCACGTTCACTAGCCTTTCAGTAATTTGGAACTATAATTGCTCGGGTCCTAAGGCGTCTTTGTAAGCGACCAAATAATAACACCCTTACAATCGTCCAGTATATAAGGGGCCGTTTATCGGAACGAACATTGAAGATCGTTTCTTGTCTAGAATCCCCAAGTTGGTCAATTTTGAAGATACAGCAGAAATTTTGGAATCGACTCAACTCAACGAGCTGAATCATAAAATATATTTATTTCCTCTAGTTTTATCACTAATTTTTTTCGATTTTTAGTTCCCTTTTTGACCTTTGCGTTGGTACCCAAAATTTTCGAAAATTTTTTTCCTCGATAAATGTATAACTCTATGTACGATTCTAACCAGGATAACGACCTGGGCCGAATGGTGATAAAATCAGCGCTATCTGGTTATGGGGTAACGGCTTAGGCTAAGCCTAAGACTGAGACTAAGTCTTAGTCTAGCATAATTTATTAACCTATGAACGGATTGCGCTAGTTTTATTGCTGGTCGAATGGTATATAAAATTATATATAGAAAATTTTTGCAAAATTTTGGGCGCCAAGGGAACTCAAAAAATCAGAAAATTTTTTTGTCATAAAAACTGGGCAAAATAGATATTTTCTGACTCAGCTATTCGAGCTAAGTCGCATGGTCGCAAAATTTCCACTTTATCCGAATGTTACTGTAATTGACCAAGTTCGGCCTGGTGGAATTCTAGGAAAGACCCTGAAAATCGAGGGGCAGCTTGCTTATAGACGATCCTCGATAATGGTCATCTGTGGCTTATTACCTGGTAATTTTCAGGGCATCTGGAACAATATGTAACACTTAGCCACTGGCTTCTACATTATAGACGGGAAAGGGGTATTAGACCCCCTTTGGCCTCGACCCCAATCGCTCCTCCCCCTAACTCTTGTAACCGTTGAAGTATTTTTTGAACATTCGGGGACCTGTGTCAATGCCAAATTATAATTTTTCACAAACTAAAAGGTTCGTTTACTGCTTCAAAATATCCTGTTTAAGAGAGTCCGCAAAACATAAGCCACGTCGTTTTCGATACATCAAACGTCTAAAGCCGCAAACGTTCCTACCCTGTTTAAGATCACTTTTGAGCTATTGGAGCTATCGGTAAAACATCAATTTTATTTGTATGAAATTCATTTATATTTGCAAAATATGTTATAAAATTTGAGTTACGATTTGCATTTTTAATTTTTTGTAAATTTCTTTTGTAAAATTGTTTTATTAGTGCCAATTTTACAATATTTTTACTATTATCTTTCATTTAATTTTTTTGTTTCTTATTTCTGCTTGGTTTTTATATGATGGTGTATATATGTTTTTGGAATATTTTTTAAACTACAGTTAAATAAAGGATTGCGTTTTAAAATTTAAAAACAGTAAATACTGTTTTCAGGGTGTTAAGGTGTTGCTGGACGCTCTTAAAGCCTCGCCGCAATATTGTTTTCGATTATGTGCTGAGTTTTCCGTTTAATTTCCCTAACTCATTCGCTAAGATTTATAAACACTAAAACAGCAAAACGGGTTAGGAAGGGCTATGATTTAAAGCATTAATATCAGCATGGTGGGTATTGGGGGTCGACCTGATCCCAAGCTTAATAGGTGCGTTTTAAAGCATGAATGTTGGAATGGTTGGTAATTGGGGACGGCCAGACTCCAAATTTAGTAGGCGCACTTCTATTTTACAAAAAAGCCCTGAAACGCGAAGCCGTCAAACCCATCTATTCAAGCAACTATCACGCGGCATGGGTACTTCCTCTGCTAAAATTGTCCACCTCACTATGCTTCCAAGTATTAATTAAACACTCAAATTAGGTTAGATTCGAGAAGATTGTTGTGAAATTTTATTGATTCAAAAGTGCACAATAGCCAATGTATAAAGCCGTAGATGCGTTGCGTATTAAAACACGAACGAAACTGGATTTAAAAACAAAATTTGTTCGGAAGACATCTAATTAAAGAAATTATTAAATGTAGAGTGTATCAATGTAGAATGAATTGGAAATGTAGAATGGTTTACACTTGCTATAAGCAAAAGCAGTTGTCAACGGTGGTGCCTCGTCAGAACAAAGCAGTGTATCCAAACAATTACACTATTTATCTCATGAACGAATAGAACTATTATGGTTTTTGAAAAAAATTGAAAATCTCGAATGGAAGATTTAAAATTAAAACGATTTTTCTATTGTATACGCGCAGTAGTACTTTAGTTGGGTTTGAAAAGAACACCCATATATTATATTTTTGTGTTTTTCTCATATAAATATTGGAAATCTTCATAGGGTGATTTTCAAATTTGAAAAACAAGCCAATTCTGTACTAGGACCAGTTCTGGCCCTAAGGGATCCCAGCTGCACCACGGTTTACTCTATTGTGGTGCCCGGACAACCCCGGCTTCCACGACTCCCCGGTGATCTACGCGATGACCTAAGGGAACCGCTTAGCTTAGTAGGCTGCCGGCGGGTTAACCAGGGTGTTCGGCCTGGCCCCTATATTGGCCCACGTGTCTAATGGTATGAGGTCCCCCGAGGGAGAGTCAACCCCTAGGCCTGCTCACAGGTAATAGGGCTGACTCGCCTTTCCCTCATATTCCACTTAATCCCCTAAGCGGGGTCCTCTGGTCCTAGCGTGGCCTGAGTAAAATTCCCTATTTAGTCGCGCCTGTGTGTAAAATCCTAAGGACTAGCGGGCGCACGGTCATGATCCCAACAGCACCACCGTTGTGAATGTGGCTCCTTACGACTATTCTAACATTCCCTGTTCTACTCCTAGCAGATTTTAATCCCTAAAACAACACCAGGACACTGAGGCGAGGGCCCCAGTCCCTTGTAATCAAAGCTTGGACCTAAAATTTAGTGGAAGTTCCAGAATTACAGTGTGATTGGTGCCTATCTCTAAAGCTTGTACAGGCGGTGCCGGGGAACAAGCGATTCAACGAGATGACTGGCGGTATGGGTTGCGACAGAGGGAAGTTCTTGACAGCTCAAGCGTACATCGGTGCCATGCAGGTTGTAACGAGGGAGAATATTTAGCACTTAAACGGCGAACTGTGCAATGCTCGCGCTAGTGAAACTAAGCTGAAAAGGGGCAACATTGATCACTCTCGATTCTCTACGGCACTGAATTTGTCTTTACTTATTGCCTACTCGCCATTGGAGCTCAAAATTTTCTAGGGTACGTGATTCATTAACACGATGTTGCGAGCTGCTTCAGGAAATTGAACACGGTTCAGTTGATTTACTATTTGAACCACATTTTTATATTCTGCACACTCCACGAATAATAATAACACCCACTCGGGGTGCACAACAACTTATGTACAGCATTCAGGTTATATATAATGAAAATCTTGATTCGGGTACCCTGCAAGATACCCTGGGGTACACTCTATCTTTCATCGAATACAGCCCAGTAGATTGTTTCGAAACATGTTAATTTCCAACGACTAGTGACCTATCTTAAAACTCAATAATTTGTCCCCTGTAGCAATCCGAACCCTACATGAAAACGAGGCCGAAGGTCGAAAATTTTGTACAATCTTGACGACGACTGGAGCGGCCCTCAACCCGACCGACTAATTAGGAACTCGCTCCCAGAGAGCTCCGGGAGGAGGTGTCGACGTAGATCCTCCCCGTAGTTGCACGGTTAGAGAAACCACCTCGCACCAACGTGAAACACATTTTCACTCACCGCCAGCTCCAGTCCCCGTTTCGTCTTGTGCTCAACAAATGACTCTTAAAATTTTCACGGGCGGGTCCGCAGTCGTTTGCATCAGGATTGAACCAGAAACAGAAGGAACAGCGAACGAATGAGGATTCGACGCTGCCGTTCGGCTTCAGACAGGTAAACGGACAACTCATGCTATTCGAGGATACAAACGGCCACGTCCTCTAGGAGTGTTACCGCAACCACTTTCGAGATTTTGATTTCGCCGCGGGATGGAGAAGAAATTTTTATCTGCTTTTTGCATAGAACAAAACACAACGAGATTTCTTAACCTAGGAATTTTATGCCATATCTTTCGCCTAAGTTTAACGTCAACTTATTTACTTTTGAGTTATATTTATATATTTGCACACTATAAACATTGCCCAATCGGGGCATACAACACTTAATTATGATAACAATGTTCACAATGTAACGTAGGACTATCGGGTGCCCTACAAGACACCCGGGACTACATTTCGAGCCCTCCTTGAACACGACACCCCAAAATTTTAATCGAACCAGACCAGACGAAATGCTTCAAAAACCGATTAATTCCTTAACAATTTTCCGTCTTAACGTTTAGTTACCTATTATCCCTCAACGGTTTAGTGCATTACGCGATTCGGGCTTCAAGAAAAACGAGACCGTAGGGGTCCAAAATTTTACCCACTTTCAACAGCGACTGGAGTGGCTCACGAAACAAAGAAATAATCCGAGAGTCGCTCCCAGAGGGCTCCGGGAGAGTGTGGCGACGTGACTTCTCCCCGTAGTTGCACGGTTAGAAAAACCACGTCCCACTAAAATTTTGATGCCATTTAACGCGCCGCCAACTCCAGTCCCTGTCCCGCTCTACGCTCAGCTGATGAGCCACCTATGAACTTCGATTAAACTCTGGCCCGTAGTCGTATGCATCGAGATTTAACTTGGAACAAAAGAAGCAGCGAACGAACGAGGATTCGACGCTGAAGTTCGATCTCAAACAACTGGGGACAATGCGTGTCACCCAAAGATGCAGACGGCTACGTCCTTCGTGTCGTTCTCTAGACCCCTTATGAATTTTGGCTAAAACCTAGTTAAAGAAATTTTGAGCCTTATCATGTAAAACAGAACTGTTGTCACCAGATTTTCCTTAGACCTAGAAATTTGTGCACTGCCCTTTGCCTACAGTTAATCATTTTGATCACTCCTCGGACCTGCGAAAGAAGAAAACGTCCGAGGAGCGGGGAACCAGTCGAGACATGCGAAAACTCGAATTTTGATTAGTTTGAGATAATTTCGCGAATTTTGACGGGGCCCGGCCCTTACGGACGCGCGGGGCATCCTTCCGACACCCCAACGTCCGCAAGGACGGCCCTTGGTACGATCGAACCGAAGCGAGCACCAGGGAAGGCTCTCCACCGTGGAGGCACGGCGAGAAACCGACCCTGGTATGTCAAAACAAAAAGGAAACATAAACAAAAACACAATAAAGCGAGGGCCTAAATGGCGACAACCGCCAGTTCCTACCGACTCAAAACTCGACTGGTCCCGATCGGGGAATCGGGCAGTCTCTTTTATACCCCGTTTTGTCCCTAAATCTCTAGCAATTTCAATATTCGAAACTTAGCCATCAGTTAAAATGCTAACAAGAAAAATTATAAAATTTAAAGCCGACACGCGCCCAATACATATGGCATACACCAACTTTTGGCAATATATGAACATTCAAACCGCGACTGCACCTACGCAGTAAAACAAAAAACAAGAGCAATAACAACAGAACAACTGTAAACGACAAAAAAGCTCGCAACAATAACAACATACGATGCTATTGACCACTTGCCGTCTACCAAAGCAACAAAACTGATGGCACTTGAGGAGGACATTGTACCCCGGGCAGGACAAACAAAAACAACTAAACCTCGCGCTGGTCGGCGCGGGGTTTTGACAATGTTAAAATATACAAGCGCTTTAGGCGCCTTATGTATATAAAATTTTTTTATTATTTTGTTCATATTTCAGGAATGAAAAAGAGCAGGCGGCCGGGGGCGGGATCATATCCATGCCCTGGCTGGTCGCCTGCTTATGAGGGCCTTAATTTTGATGTAAACCCCCTAAGAGGCCCGCTATGAGCAGTTAAATGCGTGCACGATAGGTAAATTTTGGATCCCGTTTGGGTTTTGAGAATCCTGTGAAGGTTCGTTGGGTCGGGTGGTCCCGGTTTTCAGTGAAATGGTTAGTATAGGTCCCATTTAAGGTACAGGGCGTGAAAAATCGGAAACTTTTGGTTCAGGACGTGGTGATTTAGGGCCCTAAAGTTTGAGTGATTAAACGCGGGATCGGGAGTCCATAAGTATTTACGGGTTGGGATTAGGTTGACCCGAGGGAATAATTTTGAATCCTTATGTAGCCCTAACGATAGTTTGATGCCCCCTTTATTGTTTAAAATCTTTAAAAACCCCAAAATTTGAATTTTCTTACACCCAGTGAAAATGAAAATTTAGTCAAATCAGATCGGTTTTATCGTTCTTCCTACGTACTCAAAACGCCCCTTAAAACACACATGAAATAGAACACTAATAAAATAACCGTTTTCCTTGCCCGGCGTGTCAGGATAGATCTTCCCAGATCCCAAGAATATTAGAAAGCTCAAAAACGCAAATTTTTGTCATGAGGGTTTCGCGCAATACCCCGATCCATCCTGACACCCAGCGTCCCATACAATACATATTTTTAGTATAATATAACAATGATGAGCACATAACATTTCTGGATACGCACCGGGAGCGGCCCTGGGGCACCTAAGTAGCAAAATTCGTTAGATCGGATTGTGATGAAACGCGAAATCTCTCCCCCTGGTCCCCAGCCGATCCGACTACGCATCCGTCCCTTACTTCAACACAAATAACTGACACAACGTTTTAATACATATATATATAGAGCAGTACTTGTCCAGGGATCGATCGGATACCCTAACCATAAAATATTGATTCCATTTTGGGTGCGAAATCACCCCGCGCACCTCGGGCTGGTGGAGCGTGACTACACATTTATAACATACGATATAATGTTTTATTTTACTCAATACAAATATCATTACAATAACGAATCCTTGGATCACGCTCCACCGGTATCCGATCGCCCGCTATACACTAAATTTTGAGGCCCTTATGGCCTAATTTTGAATCTTAAAAGTTCGGTAAAAACTCGGACTGTTACAATACAAATTATGGACTCGCTGCTGCAAAGTATTGCGCTATTTCTGCATGTTTACTGCCATCATACTGTTTTAACTGCAAAATGATCGGACCATTTCATAAGTGAACTGACAAAATGTATAAACGTTTTCTTTTTCAGCGAGGTATTATTACCACTATTCCACAATATATTTGGATTAAATCTTTACATTGTTTTAAAGGTTTACTGGGAACGTTAACCCGTTCCTGTGTGTTCCCGCGCATCACAGCGTTTGATCGCGCTTGCCACAATTTCAGAGATATTCAAGTCTAGCGGTCCCAAATATTGGAAGTTTAGAATCATCGAAGACAATCTTGATTCCAGCGATGATGACTACGAAGACGATAACGACCGACCCGATGAGCCTCGGTTTGCTGTCGGCGAGCAGTGATAGTGAAGATTGTGCGGCTGAAGCTAGTGGGAATGATTGCGACCCAGCCGAAAAAACTTATATACGTTTAGCTGATCGAAATTCTGTCAGCAGCAGCAGTGATGGCATCGCTGCGGCTGGAGCAGTTCAGCCGAAGCGGTAACCTGTGTGAAAAATTGGTGCCAATCCTTTGCAAGGCTGAACCACTGTGATGTTTTACCATTGCTGCAGCGAATCCTACTGATTTTTTAAATTTTTACGATTATGCTTTATTGCAGGAAATTTGCTTCCAACTAACCTGTACGCGCAGGAGCAAGGTTATACCAGGGTTGTTCTAACCATTTCAAGGCTCAAGAGCTTTCTAGCAATCAACTTTTCTATGACATACATAAGCTATCCCAGCATGGAAGACTATTAAAGCGCTGTTCCAGGCAATGCGATGTAGTTTGATCTTGACTTTTTAACAGTCAGACGATACCTTCATTTTAGAAACACCGAACAGCCTGTGCAACATGACAAATTCTGGAAGATAAGGCCCGTGTTGGAACACCTACGCAACAAATATGTGACGACAATTAAGCCAGGTGCCTATCACTCTATCGATGAAGAAATAATTCTTTTTAAAGGTAGGTCTCAGTTGAAGCAGTACACGCTTAATAAATCCAAGCCTTGGGGGTATAAAAATTGTTGTCGTGGTACCCGAGTGGGTATATGTACAATTTTAATGTGCACATGAGGAAATCATCTGCTTACGAACAACAGACTGAGGTTGGTTTGGGCGGAGCTGTAAATGTGAAATCAACCAAACCTTTGGAAGGTAATAATGTCCGCGTCTTTTTTCACCATTATTTCAACGAATACAATCTGCAGGTTCGCTTGAAGGAAATGTGCATATACGAAACAGGGACAGTGCTTATTAACAGAACACGCGGCGCGATGTCCAAAATGCTAACCCCCGATAACCTATAAGAAAAATAGGGGCACCAGCACCCCAGTCACATCCAACGGCGACATTACCGTCGTACACGGTTCGATAACAAATTGGTTTATACGACGTCAAATTTTATTGGGTTGGAGCCTATGGACACTTGCCGGAGATTCTTTAAATCCGTCTGAGATAAGGTGCAAGTTCTCGTCCATGTGCTGTTAAAACTTATAATAAACATATGAATGGTGTTGATTTGATTGATATGATGATAGCAATTTATCGGCACACGATTAAGCAAAAACCATTATATACGGATTTTTTATCACTTTTTGGAAGTAGCTGCTGTGAATGCATGGATCGTATACTACGTGGCGCACGACTGCAGAATTAATTTGCACAGCTTCAAGGCAAGGGTCGTTTTCGCGTGGCTGCGACCGGTTGGTAACCGTGTCGGACGCAAAAGGTCTAACGAATGCGCTGTTATAGCAGACAATCAATGTTTGGCACTCTACCGGCTAAGCATTCCGTGGTTCTGGATGTTCCCGACGTGATTATATTGAATGGCGAAGGACATTGGTCATTTTAGGATACTGAAATCGCTAATTGTATGCGTTGTATAGCTGGAGGCTGCAGTTCAAAGAAAGTATTTTTGTGCAAGAAGTGTAAAGAGTACATTTGCATGTATAAAGTGTATGGAAGATTTTCATAGCTAAATATATATGATACCTTGAAAATCCTGGACAAACCAAGTACCATGACTTTGCGTATCGCTTTTCCATTCCATTTTTTGTCAAACTTTGGATGCACAACCTACAGACATTTTTGCACTAATTTTTTTAACTTGGGCACTTTAAAAATTAAAACTGCAGGAAATTCTGGACATTAATTTTTCATTTTGGATTTAGTTTTGCAGGCTGCTTTCAATGCACACGCAACACATTAGCGCACAGAACGTTTTCTAGAGTTAGAATACAGAGCTCATACAATCATATCCATTGCCAGCCAGTGTCCAGTAACACTGGAAGCTTGCAGGTTAATTCATACGGCAGCCTACTGTAAAATTTTTTGCTATCATGGTATTCGTTTTACGTGTATAAGTAAGAAATTAATAATTAAACATTTTTCTTGCTTAATTTTATCTTGCGGCGGTTAAAGTGTTAAGCACTGGAAGAATACTTTGAAAAGTTTTGTTAAATAATTAGCATTGTACTGCCAAATAATTAATATTAAGATTTTGAGCATACATCCCCTGACCGATGCTATAACTTCCTTCTTCAACCCCCGAGGTCGCCGCAGGCGCAGAACACATAGGTGGCACTGAAGGCGCGCCACCCCTTGAATCCAGGCCCACCTCCCGATCAACCGACAAGTTTACCGTCTCAAAGGCGGAAGGCCTTTTCGCCCCAAGGACCCGGCTACCCCCCCTTGGACTTCGGACCTCGGTCCATGTTTGATCTGAATATAGATTCTGCGTTCATATAACTATCGTTATTATATAGATCGTTATATCGTATCTATACACATTATATTGTATCTTATCTACACATATCATTTGTGGTTTTTATGTTTAAAAATAAATTTTACCAAAAGGTTAACGCATTGAATGGTGTAGTTGAATTGACCGCTACTCTCCAATCGCAAGTCTGCATCGTTTTTTGAAGGACGATTTTACGACAACGTCCGAGACAATTTGACCTGTAAATCAGTAACAGTTATATATTCTATGTGTATTGCAATTTAGAATTAATAGGTTGGGTTGTATCTGTTAACACATCTCTTACCTGGCACGACGTGTAATATGAAGTCTGAGAAAAGATCGAAGGCAATGTCACATCTTCAGCAACAACTAAGCTTTTGGATATTGTTTATTTGCAAGTGACATGTTTCATAAGCTTGCGGCAACGTTAGATTATGACATTATACTTGGTTATTTACCGTCAAACTAAAGCTGCAGGAGACGGTCGGCCTACCCAAGAGTTTTTACTACACTCATCTTTGAGTCTATGAGATTGTTGTAAATATGTAGCTCAAAACGGGACTATATCCACCGTCTAATTTTAACTAGGCTATTGGAATTAGCTGCTACACTTAAAATGTTGCTAAAAACGAGAGTAAATACAGTTTGGAACTGTAACAAAATCATAACAATTAATGCTACACTCAAAATGTTGCGCAAAACAGGAGTAGATTCAGCTTGGATTTCTAACGAAACCAAAGGAATTAAATACTACACTTAAAGCGTTACTCAAAACTGAACTACATCCAACTTGGAATTCTAACGAAGTCATATGAATTTATGTTACACCTAAAATATTTCTCAAAATTGGATTAAATCCAACTTGGAATTCTAACGAACACTTATGAATTAAATGGCACACTATAAATATTGGTCAAGACGATATTCTATCGAGCTAAGAATTCTAGTTAAACCATAGGAATTAAGTGTTAGACTCATACTGTTTATGTTGAATAGTCATCAATAATATGCAAAAAATTTCTGTTGCAAACGTTTCTAAAATCTCAGATCAGCAAACTTTTCGGAATAGTTGGGTCTCAATTAGACCAAGTTCTTCAGATATTACACAGTGTCATGCTTTCTTCCATAAAGTTTTTCCTTCAGGACATCCCACAGAAAGAATCCAAGGAAGTATATACAAGCGTCATATCATTTGGAACGGAGAGGCCACTCAACAGATCCAGTCTCGTCGAAAAAGAAAGAACCAATGAAACCTCCAGATAGCATTCCCAGCTAAACAGTCATTCTAGGAGCGTGCGGCTGTAGCTTAATTGTTTCATGAGGATTCTCTTTGGTCCAGTAAACGTATTTATGTCGATTTACATGATCGTTGAGTTTGAATGAGCTTTCATCGGACCAAATAACTCGATCAACCAATTCCGTATCATCGTTAATGTTTCACAAACCATGCTTCAATAAACTCGATCCTGCAATTAAAATCGTCTTCGTTTGAGTTGATGTATTGATGGCGGACAGAATGGTTTCAGTCCAAGTCCCTTGACGATTCGATAAGCAGTTAACCTCTACAGAACAGCTTCCACCGGCAGACGACGAGATGATTTGTGCAGCGATTTCACAAGTTTGTGCGAGACAATAGCAATATTGTGATTCCACTGGTTGTGCATTTGCGATCAGGTTTAGACAAGTGTAATACTGATCCAGTAGCATCGAATTTTCGATTATGTTTAAGAATACATCTGTCTCTGTTGACTGACAAAACTAATAGTGGCGCCATGAGCGAATAACTTCAGGAAAATTATTGGATGTTAAGTAGTCTTATTGCTGTAACTTTCTCGCTGAGAGAAAGGCGTGAATTAACCATAGTTAGTAATATATGCTTAATAATAACAGTAAACCGAAATTGTACCAATACAACTAGTGACCGTTACTCGGAGAACAGCAGCAATGGTACGAGGAACTTAATATTGTTTAGTTTGGGGTTGAGGTGCCTAATGAGCAGGTTTTCAGGATTTCGAAGCTGAGTGTCAGAACTGCGGCTCTGTATGTCGACTTGAACAATTACTTTAAAATCTTCTATATTTGCCATGGCATTGCATAGAATGAAAGTATACAGATGAATTTTGCAGCTGCTTATTAGTCAGCATTTTTCTTGTTCTCGCGGATCTATCCGAATGCTCCAAAATCCTAATGCAGAGATGTCGACGTGAGGAGCCGACATAGACCGTTTCACATACGGAACAAGTATACTTGTAAACCACATAGGATTTCAGTGACTCGAGCAAACTATCTTTGAAAAAGAAATAATGTTTCAACTTTTTCCAGATTCGAAAATCACCCTGGTTTTTACATCAGGAAAAGCCGCTCTAAGTCTATGAATAAATATTGTTTTAAAACTAACAGATGCGTCACCCATGAATGGAAACTTTATAGCTAAGTTCTTAGTTTCAGGGTTATCCCTATGCTGTGATAACGATGCGTCAGTACTCGTAATCGTTATTGGAAGCATGCGTCCACTTATTGAAGAACTATTCTATAGTGTTATCGATAACATTAGCAGGGTGTCCATTATTAACGAATAGATTTTTTAGATGAATCTTCTTGATGTAAATTGCTGTAACTTGAACTGATTTGATAGGCTCGAAACAATAGGCAACTCATTAGGCCTGTTTTGTACTTGCCGAGTACAAAGGAGTCAAACTTTGTCAACAGTCCGGTAAAAGCTGGTTTTCTATACGCGGATGTGGTAATTTTACCATCGCGTTTTATGATATTCGGATCCAAAATGGTATAGAACCCTGATTTCCTTTTTACATAGTAAACTTGATCGCGGCATGTGCTGCATAAGATGTTCAAGGAAATCTTCAGTGGGACAACTATTTATCCACTCCACTTCAGACTTGTTCGTGGAAATATTTCCCAACGTTGGCCCTAAGACTGAAACCATGGCTACACCGTCAATTTGCAGGTAAACTTTGCAATTGAATAAGAAGCAGATATTTTTAACACAAGCACTTAATGCTAGAATCAAATCGTTTACCGGTAACGGACAATTGATTTCGTCGTTTTGAGCAGCTTAACTGATATAATCCAAGGTTTTATCTATTGGAACATTAGTGAACGATGCCGCGACATCATAACTTGCCATGAAACAATTATTGGGATTGAGTTTGGAAGCTTTATTACTGAAGTCGGATGAATTTTTAACCGAATATTGGTAATTTGTTAATGGCTCAATAATAGGCACTAGATATTTCGCTAAAGCGTGGACTGCCGAATCTATGGAATCTACACACACTTTAACGCTTCCAGCAATAAATCTACTTATGCAGGCTAAGTTTCCAAATGGATTAACAGGCAAAAAAGTCGCGTATTAATTACACTAAGTGCAGTGCACACATCGACTTTCTAACTTGTTGCTTATAAAATAGCATCACGCCAACGTTGGCCCGTGTTAAAGAGAAATCAATCACTAGAAACATCTCTAATTGGTCCTGCTTCGTTCAACAGATAGTAAGCAACGAAGTTAGAAAGCATCTATTTATCGTACTTTGCATATGCGCCATTTTAAAGATATCAATAATATACTTAGAAACAGCGTGCAATACTGAGATTGGTACTTTCTTACGTCGTAGATCCGGTAGCTAGCCACCAAAAATCGGCTTTGAATAACAGACCAAACTCCCAAAAAAGTGGCATTGACTACATTCTAGGTTAGCTGATTCTAGTTGTAACGCTAATAATGTTAAATGCGTGTTCAATATTTCGGACGTCCAGCTTACAGTTTCTCATGCATTATCCCTATCCAAGGGTTTGGAATTTGTTCCAACATATAATAAAGTCGATAAGCTCAAGATCTATGCCAAACTCGAAACGTTTAAATAAATCAGACTATCTTAACAAAATGTTAAACATACTCAGTGATACAGCTCTCTTTAAACTAGCCAAAACACAAGCTCTTTATTCTAATATATTGAGAGCAGAAGAATCGGTTGTTAAGATTAGGTTATTGCAAAGATTTCGATTATTAATATATATTTCTAACCAAGTATACTACCAATTGTTGCCGTCGGGTTCGCGTATCCTCATAATGTATGGCTATCCAAAAGTACATAAACAAAATACGCCATTAAGACCAATCATGTCATGCGTCAATTCGGCAGGCCATGCTTTAGCGTAATATCTAGTGCCTATTTTTGAGCCATCAACACATAACTAATATTCGGTTAAAAATTCATTCGACTTCAGTATTAAAGCTTCCAAACTCAATCCCAATAACTGTTTCATGGCAAGCTATGATGTCACGGCATTGTTCACTAATGTCCCAATAGCTGCAACCTTGTATTATATCATAGAAGGTACTCAAAACGACGAAATCCATTGTGCGTAACCGGTCAACGATCTGATTCTAGCTATAAGTATTTGTGTCAGTAATATCGGTTTCTTATCTAATGGCAAAGTTTACCAGCAAATTGACGGTGTAGCCATGGGTTCACCCTTAGGGCCAACGTTGGCAAATATTCTCATGAACAAGTCTGAGGTGAAGTGGCTAAATAGTTGTCCCACATCTTCTAAGCCTACCTCTATTGCCGCTACGTGGACGACACGTTTACGGTAATTAATATTGAATCACAAATTGATCACTTTCTTGAACCCTCAATGCACAAAATGCCACCATCAAGTTTACTGTGGAAAAAGAATACCATTTTTGGGGTAAAATTACTACATTGGTGTATAGAAAACCAACTTTTACCAGACTGTTGACAAAGTTTGACTTTTTGTTTTCGGCAGGTACAAAGCAGGCCTAATATGTTGCATTTTGTTTCGAGCCTATCAAATCAGTTCAAGTTACACCATTTTACATCAAGAAGAGCTGTTTCTGAAAAATCTATTCATTAATAATGAATACCCTGTTAATGTCATCAAGAACACTATCAAATATTCAATAAACGAGCGCATACTCCCAATAACATTGTCGTTAAGAGTGCCCAAACATCGTTTACACGGCATAGTGATAACCCTGAAAATATGAGCTATAAAGTTTCTATTCATCGGTGACGCATCTGTTAGTATTAGACAAAGATTTATTGATAGACTTAGAGCGGCTTTTCAGGATGTAAAAACCAGGGTGATTTTCGAATCGGGAAAAAAGTTGAAACATTCCTTCTTTTTCAAAGATAGTTTGCTCGAGTCACTGAAATCCTATGTGGTTCACAAGTATACTTATGCCGTTTGTGAAAGGCTTGTTGACTCTTCACGTCGACATCTCTGCACTAGGATTTCGGAAAATTCGGGTAAATCCGCGAGAACAGGAAAATGCTGAATAAAAAGCAACTGCAAAATTTAGCTGTATACCTTCATTCTATACGCTGTAATGCCGTGGCTAATATGGAAGATTTTAAAGTAATTGCGCAAGTCGACATACAGTGCCGCAGTTCTGACACTCAGCTTCACAATCCTGAAAACCTGCTCATTAGGCACCTCAACCCCAAACTTAACAATATCAAGTTCCTCGTACTACTGCTGCTGTTCTCCGAGTAACGGTCACCAGTTGTATTGGTACAATTTCGGTTTACTATTATTTCATTGAATATGCTTTATAATAGTATAATGCTTGTCTGCAACAAATAAAATATCATAAAATTTTCTAAAGTGGTTGTTGAGTTATGACAGTTCAAACAGTTTCCTTACTCCTACTATACCCTGTAAATATTTTATAGTCCTAATAAGCTTTACTATATATTAAGTAGAAGGTTATGCTACTTTGTTAGCATAACCACCTTAATTATTCAGCATAATAAATGCTAAATGTAGATCTAAAATATTGTATCTGATTAAGCTTAAAATATATAAGAATTAAATCTAAACCCTTAAAAGTTAAGAAAATATATAATGCTAAATACATACAAAGTAGATTTTTAGTTTTTGCTACAAAGATCTCAAACACTGAAAGCCACGCTTATGTTGGTATACCTGCGTTTAGATATAATAGAATGTTGGGATAAACATATAACTCGTGGAAAAATCTAGAGTATCAGTTAACCTTTCACTTTAAACTCTGCCTCAAACAGAAAGCAAAATATATTTGCCATGTGAGCCTGAACCTGAACCCTGAACGAAGTCTGGAGACTGAAAGAGATATGATCAACTACGAATCAGGAAAAAGGAAACTCACTCGGGATTCCAATATCTGGGGGTCGAAAACGAATAACCGCTCGAAGAGCACACGCACAGCCTATATAAAATATTTCGAACTATTTAATATTTTATTAAACCTATCATTATATAATTGGGATGAGGAATACGGAGTCATTCGTACTATGTATGATTAGGATTAGGATTTCACTTTCCCAGTGGGCCTTGGTATTTCCTACTGGGATACCTACTATACACGCGTGAAAAACTTATGCCAGCTAAGAACTTCATGATGAAGCCCGGTTGCAAAACTTACGTTAAACTTTCCCTCCAAACTTGATGTCTTTATAGCATAGGTCATAGATTAAGGGAAGTGGACAAAGCATCTGGGACGTACTATTAAATTTTCGGGTATAAACTGCAAATGTGTTGCCTCTAGATTATACAACTTTACCGTAACCTTTTTAAAGGGGACCTACCCCGTTTGTTGGTAGAGCAATGAGGAGGATCCTGAAAGTCCAATTCTATGACTGTAAAGGTTGTTGACTATAATATCCAAAGTACCCTAAGGGAAAATGCCGGTTCGTCTTTTTAGTTTATTCACAAATAACTGTTCGAAATATGGCCCAAGTCAAACTAGGGGCGGAAATAAAATGCATGCGACGGCGTTCTCGATATACTAAGCCTTTGTCTTAGCTTAAGCTAAGGTCGTTTTAGGAGACATACATCAAGCCTGAGCCTAAGTCCGGCGCTGCCGCCCCACAAACCCCCCGCTCTAAGCAGTTCTTTTTTTTTAAAGTTATAACGTACCGCTCCTCAGGTTACTTAGGCCCGAACGCTTACAATTTTCTCTCGTTGCCCAAGCACAGTATATTTTGTAAACCACATTTATGAACTTTGCTTGCACTCACATTTGTATATACCCTAATAGTTACTAAACACCCTGTCAAACTTACAGATCAATTTGTACTTACTTAGTGGCAATATGTAGAATATAAACAACCAAACCATCTTGGTCATTAGCTGACCTGAGAACTGTGTACATTTAAATCATGTCTAAATGCAAATATTACACAGGATATTATAATTTGTCGAATATATTATATTCCACATTATTTTTTTTCGTTTAAATTAAACGATTTATCAAATCCCAAAGCGTTATAACTGCTCCCAAACCAAACTAATCTTACATCAATTTTCTGCGTAAAACCTGCTAATGTTCACTTAAGTGTTGCAACATTCTATTATATCTAAACGCAGGTATACCAACATAATGCGTGGCTTTCGGTGTTTGAGAGCTTCCGGAATTTACCGTACCATTTGGTCGCAGTACCTTCGTCGCTGACCAAGGTACGCTTTAAGCCGGTAACAGTCACCGCGTACCAGTGGTTTCTTGATGGAGCCTTGCACAGCACGTCACCAAGGCGAAGAAAAGTTCTTGCTGTGACGCTGTAATGACAAGACGGTATTACTATGGTGATCATTAGCACAACTGCTTACTACGGTGTTTATTTTTGTTCAAATAGCAATACGCACTGGTACAAAACGATTGACTTTTAAACCTAGCTTAACTCTTCAGTATTGAATTTTTAAATTTATGCAGCATTGAATCGTATTTTTCTTGAGTTGTGCTTTTGGAAAATTTTGTCATTGAATTGGGAATTAATAACAATATTAAATTATTTATGTATAATAATGTAATTATGTATTATAGATTAAGATATAAAACATAATTATTGTTATGATTATACACTATATGTTATAAAGTGATAATTATGTTATGATATACACTGCAATATTATGAACAAATAATACATATAATTCTGTATTATATAATTTTATAATATTTATAAAATATATACTAATAGTAAGTTAATGTTAACATAATTAAAAAAATAGAAGATAATTATATTTAATATGTTATAATACTTACTATAATTATCAATATAATATATAATTAGTATAAAATGTAATTGTTATTTATTATATTAACAATAATATAATCATTATTATAACATAATAATTATATATCATAGTAATTACAATATTTATACATGCTCATAGGGGTGACGCGGAGTTACTCCTTTCCTCTCACGGGTCGTTCAACCCCCATCCTCTCGGTGGCGCCGCAGGCGATCAGCTTATAGGCGCCGAAGATGCCCCCTCCCGACCCCCAACGAACTAGCTGACCCCTGTGAACCCGAAGGCTCCCACCGCCCTACGACCTCGATACTTTATATTATAACATATATATTATAATATAATGTTTGTGCTGTAAATTTTAATCTAAAGTATTGTGGCTATCATTATATCATATAATTATAAATTGCATGTATATTATATTTATAATTAAAATCCTAATTATATTACAATACACTCAAACTCATTTCTTTGAATTTTTTCAAAGAATATTTCTTCGAATATTTTTTAATGAAATTTTCTTAAATTCCGATAAAACATTTTTAATCACATTTTTGCGGAATTTCAAGGAAATGCTTTCTAGAATTAAATAAAATATTAATTTGGAATTTCAAAGAAATGACGTGTTAAATATAAAAACACAGTTCTTGAAATTTTGAAATAGACACTTTGAATGATCGTTGAAACGAAGCTGACTCTAGTGAGCGGATTTTCTACAACACCGGGCAATTAAAGAAAAATTCTTTCTATTCGTTAGTGGGACTCATAAATATTTTCACTAAATTCATAGATTTTTTGCAATATTTTCTTCGAAGTACAACAAACTGTAATGCGTGTATCTGGCTTTTGTGTTTGTACTGCTCCGCAAATTATTACAGTCACGTATGAAAAACTTTTTGACTTTGACGATGTGACTTTTTGACATTTAATAGTCTTTTATAACACTTGTGAAATGCATCGGATCAAAAAAGGAGAACACCATTGTCATTTTCAGTCTACTGACATTTTAAGTTTTATAACCCTCTACACAGGCGTAGGATCGGTAAATGGCTCGACAAAAATCAAATTTTGACCCAGTCATTCTGCTGCTCGTTATGACCATACCGCGCTATCTGTAATTGAAAACAACTCTAGCGGAAGAATGATTTGCCTTTTATGTAAATAAATTTATCTTTTTTATACGCAGAATATATGCTGTAAGATACTCGCGAATCATGCATACGTATAATAGAACTTGCGAACATAGAACTTGCGCACACCCAAATTTTTATCTATTTCAAATAAAAAAGCTAAAAAAATTCAGTTGCCTGTAGGACCGTAGCACTTGCAGAATTTCTGCTTTCATACTATTGACTATTAAATTCAATCTAGTGTGTCCAGCAACTCTAAGATTTATAGACACTTCTTTAAATTTGCGCCAAGAATGTCTCAAAGTGAGTACTGTGGACAAATGTTTAATGTAGTTTTATACTAAAAAAGTTGCAAGTGAAATAAATGAATTTTGTTTGTACGGCTCGTATTTTATGGTAAACATTTTTGGACGTATATATATTTAGAGAATATATCATATTCTGGCAGTACAGCAATAGCCTGAATCGAAATGATGTTTTTGACATGAAATTAATTCGGGTATAACTTATTGTGGTTTAGCTGGTTTAAAATTATCTTCTTTGAGCAAGCCGTTCTAAAATAATTCGTTTTAAAACGACAAAACTTGAAACCGATTAATTTTGATACCCCAATTCAAAACGCTTTCGGCTTTTATTTTTAATCATTTGTTTGGGTGGACACATTTTACAGTAGTTCCTGCATTTAGGTTTCGCGGATATCTTTATAAGCATTTTGCGAGTAATTATTTTTATTGACTTTCGTAGGTTGAACAACCCCAAGTCAGACTGTATTTACTTAGGTTTTCACAATATATACCGCCTGAAATGGCAACATAATTGAATACTCATTTCATAGGTTAGAGAAAATAATATGGGTTAACAATTTCGGCTACAGAAAGGTAAATTTAGGGTTTGAGTTTCGTTTTTCTTAAAAAATAGGTATCACATTAGCTTGTATTGTTACCAATTTATACCGCTCCTAAAGTTATCGGTGCTAAGGTAACAGGACATGCGTCCGATCTCTGTCTGTATTCTTGCTCTAAAATTAATATTTGCAATCCTGAGAATCACCTTAATATTATTTTCTTTGCGGCGTACCTTTTTAAAAGGTTTGCAACGACACTGTCAAACTGAGCAACCAACCAAAGGCTGGTAATGCAAGCGTAGAACTGCTCGCGATTGGTAGGGCGTTTTTTACTCACATTGATTTGCGTCCTTAAATTTTATGCTTTGAAATTTTTATCGCTGAACTTGCTTTGAAATTTCAGGCGTAGTCTCGCACCCCAGGTCTATCGCGGTTCTCGAAGGCCGGCTAGACGAAAACGTCTGAACGAAAATTGGACCCATAAATAGTTTATATTTTACACATGTTTCGACAGCTTTTCTTAAAAGAAATAGGTGACTTAAAACAGCTTAAAATTTTAAAAATAGTACCCATAACACTAATAGTGTTGTGCGGGCTTGGCTCTTCAAGAAAACTTTTGCTCCGTAAAAGCTATATTTACGATTCTGATAATCACCCAGTACTGTAAACGTAAACTTGTTTAGCTAAGTAAAAGATATGAGTGTAGAATGGGGCTTCAGCAAAGCATAATGTTTTGATTTTTTAATATTCCCACTGATTCTTCTTTTAAGCTTTATATTAGTGTTTATTTGCATGGAATTTTCGTTATCCAGCGCTAGTAAATGAGAAGCGAACTTATTTGAGAATGAATTGTGTATAGCAGAGAGTTTTTTTCGGCAAGCGAGCTGAACCAACCAGGGCTATTTTGTTTAACCAAAACGATCAGAGCTATGTCCAAAAATTATGCTTCTGTCAGGGACTTCATTAGCTGCAAAAAAGCGACTATGGGAACCGTGACAACCGTGTGCCCATGGTATCCGTAGCACTTAAATTAATGAAAATTCAAAATCATTTAGCAAATAGCTATCCTGGTTTCGTACAAAGCAATGTGTGAGACACTGCTTCAGCTTTTTATACTGTAGATATGTGTAGATGGTATATAATTGCCGATGTATAACAAAAACGTTCATCATGTACGAATAATTTTGGTGATTAGTTTGGCATAAGCCTATTTTCAGAAGGAGCGGCTCTCATTTGTGAGCGTCCGGCACCCGTGTACGGCCGAACTTGAAGAGCCAACAACGAGGCAGTAACTTCTTTACATGTAACAATTATATATATCAACTAATAGCCTAGCGGTCATCCATATACAGGTTATCACTTTGACGAAACATGCATTCCTTTAAGTATATATTAAATTTATTACGTTTGTGAGGCATAAGGCACCTACAAAATTATACAATTTTGTGGTTTCGATGTTTGGTTTTGCTTTAACCCTTTAACTGCCCAGCTACTTCGTTTATCGTGCAATGTCCGACAATCTCAAGCTTTTCCTACGGATCGAACCCCGATTGCATCGGTGAGAACCGCGCACGTCAATCATTGAGTTATCTGGGAGCGGTTGCTTGCATCGTTAAGAAATCTCGTAAAGTTAGCAAACAACAACACGCATGATGCAAACGTACGTCACGAGACAAACTTAGTTAGCATCATGCGTTGCAATATGCGCTTTTGCCAATTAGCACAGTTGGGCACGAAAGGGTTAGCGAAGCAATTGGCTAATTTTTGATTCACCTTTTAAAGCCCGAGCTAGTTTGTGCCTCGCGCAATGTTTGGTAACCTCAAGCCATCGCCACAAATAGAACCCAATTTGTATCGGTGAGAGCGCGTTAAACCTAATTAGCAGAACTCGTTGCAATATTGCTGATGTAATTATTGGGAGTGATGCTTGTGAAAGGGGTAAATGCTGTCAAAATAATTCCAGCTATTTGTGGCAGACTGTATATGCAGAATTTTTAAGGATATGCGAAACTCTGCTCGTTTTACGTTTTAGCAATCGTTTTGACAAGACACACCATCCAAATTTAGGTGACACGGCGTCATACTAAATGTTCGCTACATAAAATAAAATAAAATAGTGATTTATCACACATATGGAATGGTTGCCATCAGTATGGAATCATCATAACAAAACAAACATACACATAGGAGGTATATTAACTATGGAATAAAACTGATCATAACATTAAAATATTAAACAATTTACGAACAATGTCACGGAACAATATGATATAAATTATTATTATTCTTGATTACCGCATTAGTCCTTCAAAACTCAAATCTTTGTTTTGGCTACCTTCGAGTGTGTACATTTATATAAATGTACGCACATAATCTTAATGTTCAATAAACTTTGACTTTTACTATATAATCAATGCAAATATATACAGTGGCGCAACTCCACGGGCGAGTTCACATAACGTCGTAACCGATCCCATTTTTGGTCACACATTATCCGACTTGACTCGATCTGATACGACCAAATTGAGCTCCTATCATATACTGGATCTATGAAAACTTTATTCTTGCCCTGTCATGTGATTCGGCTCAGATAAAATTGTGAATCTTGATTAGGCCAGACACAATGTGAACACTCAATATACAGTACGCGCGCAAACCGTTACGGATTGGTTCGGAACGTACCGATCGGAATGTAAACACTCTATGTGCGCAAAGCGTTGCGGATTTGGTCGAAGCGTACGGATCGGACACAGTGTGAAAATTCAATATAACATACGCGCGCAAACCGTTGCGGATTGTTTCGGAACCTAAGGATCGGTCGCAATATATACACATCGTAAATACAAAAATCACTCTTAGCCTACCGCTAATGCTATACATAGGTTATACATATAATTGGCCAGCGATTAAGTTAGACTTATTCTTATTTTGTTTTGTATGATGCAGAAGACTCATGCTATGTTACCATACAGGCAAATCTAATGCATATCTTATGAAAGTCGCATGTCGCGAAAAATAAGATTAATTACTGAATTTAAATGGAGTTGAAAAATAAATTTCAATTAAAATTGCACTGAAATCTTTCCAAAAACTTTTAAAGATCATCCACTTTAAAACAAGCAGGGAGGATAAAAATTCTTAGAAATTTTTAGGGGTTACATAAGAACTCACAAATATTAAAATTTGTGTGTGTTGCTAAATTTCAATGCATCCACTAAATTTCTGGGTGTTGATCGTGGTACACGGTAATAACCCAGTAAATTGAAAACTAGCAAGTGGAAATAAATTTTCCTCGAAAATAATAAATTCCCAGGGGCAACAAAGGTCCAGTAATTTTAATTTTTAGGGAATACATTTAGCCTTTTCTGTTTCAAAGTGGACAATCTATTATTAAGTATTCGCATAAGCAACATATCGTTTTTTAATTGCCTCAAGATACCTTTCTGTAAACATTTAAATATTTTTTGCCACAATTAAACTGTTTTCCCCTGCGTATAAGTTATTTTAACAAAGTAAAGAAGGAGCGAGCGATTCCCTGTGAAACATGATTGTGGCAGTATCTAATTATAGGAAATACGAACTACTTCGCTAGTTTTAGACAGTTGTCTTGATTCCGGAGCGTTCAGGGTATTTCATCCAACAATACACCCTAGGTGCCATGGCACACAGCGGTACGGTGTATTGTAACCTTTCTTGGTTCTTTGTGTCGTGAGCTATAATATGATAAGAATGATTTGTGGCATAAAAAATTATTCTAACCCAAAGTCCATCCGATCATGGGTAAAAATAAGGAAGCTTTTGCATTTTGAGATGATACATAGTTTATAGTTTCATTTATACACCTATATGTATGTAATGGTTTAATCATTGCACCACAATAAATCACTTGTTTTACAAAATATTGGTTGGTTTCCCGAGGAAAATTAGATCATTTGAGTATAATAAATCAGCAGAAATGTTATAGCAAAATATTTTAATTTTCAAGTGAAATAATTATAACTTCAATGACAAGCATTTTCTACATTGAAGATGCGTTCCTAACGAACAGTCATTTCATAGAATACTGCTCGGAGACAGACCATATGACTTTAACCGCGCACAGAATCTAATTCAATATATATTTATTTATGTCATAAAATGTATCGAATATGGTCGATCAAAAACATGGCTCCTGCAACTAATAACAATCACGGAGTATCGTCGTGTAAGTCATGTAATTGCACCAACGTCGTAAACAACTTGCTTAATTTAAGTTTTACCGATAACATACCTCAAAATCAAACATTTTCAACTACATCAAATAATAAATCCGACCAATTCATAACACCACAACCGCTATGGACTGACAAGTGTGAGACAAGACAACAGCAACAACAATCGGAACCGTCTCGACTTAACACATTTCGATCGAAAAATGATGACGGAGACCAGTTTGAATATCGAATGAAAGAAATGGAACATGATATTAAGCAACAACTCAATTCAAACAAGAATTCACAACAAATCGTTGCATCGATAGTAATCGATGGTATAATTGATTAATTAATAAAACATTCATATTTCTAATCGTTGAAAGCCCCACTCAAGATAACGAAAAGAATAAACTCATTTATATTTTTTATTTCTTAATACCCCCACGTAATATATAATTGTATTGTAAGCCGAAAGCAGTATCCATCCTTATATTTCCAATCCAACCCAATTGATTACAAAACGTAGCTCGATGCACATATCGTTGTTTTTGTAAACTTTTGTTAGAAAACTGATTTAGCTACAAGGCTGGTGATTGACATTTTCGTAAACAAACAGTTCTATAATTATGGTATCATCAGCCAACAATGATTTGCCGTCGGTTCCTGAATCTAAAATCCAGTCAAAAGATGCAACAGCGACTGTAGACGCTGTCGAAGACAGCGGTACTTCAAATGAGGAGGTCTCCGAAACCAATGATTCTGGTGGGGCCGGCGATCGACAAAATTTCTGTTGGTTTTGTTCGTTCTGCAATTGTTCAACGCCGCTGGTTTTAATTTCACTCGTACTCACTGTCACAATTATACTCAATTGTGCATCTTGGTTTTCACCATGGATGCAATTTCAAGCAGTTCCAACGAATCAAACCGTTCATCGAAGTCTAATTTCGCAATGGTCGGAAGCACAATATTTCACCGGTGGTCTCTATCGGGTAAGTTTTATGATAGTGAAATAAACATAAGCATACAGTTGTGTAAAACAGACTATCTGAAAACTGATATCAAATTTAAAGCAAACACATACCTATTCATTTCAATTGTACAAAACGAAACAAAGATGAGCGTAGACCGATGACATAACTAATTTTTTGACATTGGAACCAAGACAGCAGACAGTTCATGGGTTTAGGGTCAATGAACCCGATTTCCTGAAAATAGTCTGTCTCAAGTTGTTTGGTTACATATTGCGTACTGGTCACCAAGAATTGTCTACATGGGTTTTTTGGTAGGATCAATACGATGGTTTGATTATCTAGAGACCAGCACAAATATATACTTGATGCGCTGTCAGTTGTTTTCGATGAGTGTAGGGTCGACGAGGTTTTAGCGTTTTGAAGTGGATAAGGAATCAAGAGGATTTACGGTGGTATATACATCAAACGCAGCCTGTTACTGGTGATAAAACAAAATGATAAAGTAAAAATAAAACCATGCTCGCTCCGTGTCACCCTCGCTTGTGAGATATTTGTAATTGCGTACGCTACAACACTATGACTTTGATAAGGTACAAAGAAAGCGTCATACCACTTTATTATAAAACAATTACTTTATAAAAGCGTACAGCAGAATAAGTGTAATAATTAAAAATCCTTTACATATTTCTGCAACTATTCGATTACCGGGTTCGTTCTTGGCGTCACCACAATTAGAATTGCAAACAAAGTTTCAACCAAATCGTAGGGGCGAGGCGGTTCCCGTAGTGTCAACCCAACCGACAAATATGCAAACTAGATTGAGATTAAAATACACTGTTTTAATTCCCTTATAGTTTTTATAGTTTCTGAAGATTATCTTATATTTTTGAGTAATACGACTCATGTCTGCATAATGGCCACAAAATTATAATAAAACAACTGAAAAGACATATACGGGCAATTCCAGATGGCGTTAAACAACTAAACTACTAAACAACTAAACTACAACATAACTTTTCCGATGCAAATCGTGCATGTTTTTTTTGCTGAAGATTTTAGGCCAACAGTTTTCATACAAGCGCATCTGCTACAGCGTAGTGTTAAGAGCAGAAACCAAGCGCATTAGACTACAAATGGAGACAAAACGGACAACAAAACAAAAAACTTTGTATCAATGTTTTACAAAGATGGTTGCTTCGAGTCGCATAAATTAGACCAGTTTTCCAATGTAAAATGTACTGAGACAGACGGCAACAATACCAGCTGTTCCTACGATCCGATCCCGGAAGAAACATTTTTAAACAAACCTTGTTCTCTACAATCAAAGCTTTATGCTATATGTATCCAATGTCCTTCGAGATAGGGGGTACAAGGTGTTAGGTGCTTAGGCCGTCAGGAAGAAGTCCTCGGGGGGAGGGAGTGATCGTCACCGGAGGATAAATTTTCTGAAATTTTTGAGAACTCAAAAATATTTCTTACTCATTTTTGCCAATTTGCGATAAACCCAAAAATTTTCTAATTTTCCCTATTTTCACTAGTTTTACCCCAATTTTTGCCACTTTTCACCCTATTTTCGCTAATTTCGGCTAAAGTTTTTGGTGCTACGTTTCGGGGTGGTAAAAAGTGGCGTGGGTGTACCACCCTTAGGCGGTTACCACCCTAACTCCCTTATCGTTTCGTATGATTTCCATTATTATTACTTCAGCTACTAACAACATGCAACATATGCAACATAACATCACACTCTTGACTGAAATATATTATACTAAGCGCCTCAGTTGGCGAATTCCCAACTACCGCAATAAAAATTGAACTTTACTACTTGAAAAAAAAAATAAAACGGCAAAACAAAAACAAAACCAGAATTAGAGATCTTAATAACAAGCTATGTTATAATATTTACAATATATTACCGCCACAAAATATGATTCAGAAAAGAAAAAAAATTGCTATGGACCGCCCACAATATAACCTTCAGCGTTAGGCATAACCATAAGTGGTAAAAAGCACAACTAGGGTCTATATCTTTACGGCAAAATAATACAATAATAGGTTTTCTTTCTTTTCTTTAAGGCTATGGCATTGGTACATAAATTACGTACTTTTCTCGACTCTCGTGCACTAAAGCCTCAACGGCATTTGGGAATATGTATATACAAATGATATATAATAGGTCAAAGGTGTTCAATTTAAGCTCTGGCAGATCGGGGGGACGGGGGGTGGATGATCGCTTTGCCGGAGGAGACTGCGAGGACGCAGGGACCGGGTAATTCAGGGCTGGTAAATTTTTGAAATTTTTAAAACCTAATAATTTCCAAATTATTCCAAACGTGTTCCCCCAATTTTTCCAGATTGTATCATTTTTCACATATTATATCCCATTTTTGACTGATCTCCTAAAATTTTCAGCTGGGTTTGGGAGGACCAGGGCGCTGAGCTATCAATATGGCTCGAGCTCGTGTCTAACCCTCGGGGTCGTTACTTTCGTTACTTCCCCTACAATCTTTAGCATAGATATATATGCAATGTATTTCTACATATCGTAGAAGGTATGTACTGTACTTCATGTAATCGCTATCGTGGTTGCTTGCCGTCTAGTTACAAATGGAAAAATCCGTATTAAGTGACTAAACTATATTTTGCCAATATTTAACTTACTTTTAGACCAGTCTATGCTGCCATTGTGTTGTATGTACTGGGCGAGCCCATTTCTGTCCAAGAATATAACTCGATATATTTTAAAAACCATTCACTTTTGTAGCAGCGAATACATATCGGTTTTCTATATTTACGCTTATTATTTTTCTATTTAGGCCGACGTCGCAGCACCATACGAGAAAGCGACTCTTGCACTTCTTACATTTACCGAGCTTTTGCTACTGACTGGAATAATTTGCAGCTGCGTAATTTGGTATAACTGTCTCCCTATATGCTCGCCAGCGTCAACAATTCTAATATTGACGTTATTAGCTACAGCGTGCAGCGTTGGTGGAATATTGTTGTATTCTATAAACGTAGTACCTACCGAGCAGTATCATTTATTGATTAGTCGGCATCCCAAAACAATTGCTACCAAAGAACGCCCAGTAAATAAGCAACACCGAAACGTTGACAGTAGCGACAAAGGCAACGCTGACGATGATGATCAAGAGCTGTTTCCGCTGGTACAAGCATACAATTTAGCATTTGGCTTTTGGATAGCAGTCGCTATTTGCACTGCTCTAACTCTGAGCATTGGTATCGGATTTTTGAAGCTTTGTAAGGACGGTGACTTAGTAGGTACCACAGATATGATCGGACCTGATGGAAACGAAAATCTTGAACAACAAGAACAACAATCTGATGATCCAATCGGAGGCCCATCGTCGAAAGGGCGCCAAATTGTTCGAAGTATTAGTCGCATTGGATGGCGTTGGGGTATAACGTCGAGTGCTTGCCAGGCTGCATCGTTCGACATTGATGCGCTTGAAAAGGGAAATATAAAGACTAAAGTGATTACACCACCATCGGAATAAATTACTCCTCATGCGGCACTGATGGATATTTGTACATTGTAATGTTTATTTTGCTGTTGCACTCTGATAATCAAAAATAAATGTTTTGGTGGCAACAAACGTTACATAATACTATTCTTACAGGAAACAAAAATAAGCGAGTAAAATTTAGTACTTGACATATTATTGAGACCATTCTCTAAAAAATTTGTGTCTAAAAATGGTAATGTCACACAATTATTGAGTGAAAAGCAGGTTTATTTGAAATAAATCGTGCCTGTCAAAGCTATATTTTTGTGCTACAAGCAAAATTGAGACCACAGGCCGCTCGTTATTGATCTCGCTATAGCTTTGTATCTTCATTATTAAAGCTGGGCCTTTGTGTTGATGATTTTTATCCAAAATTCGAAACATTTTCGTTATATATTGTTGGAAAATGCCTACTTGTTTAAAATCACTTAAATCACACAGCTTTTGATCATTCGTATATTGAAAACTGCATTCTTAACATCTCTCTTGAAGTCTGATTACCCCTTCCTAAATTTATGCTTCCATGGAAACGTTTGGTTATTTTTACTGAAAAACGGACAATAGAACTTTGACATTGCTATAGGGATAATTTTAGGATTTGATTATACATCATTGCTGTCATTCCGAAATAACTTCGTCTGTGCTCGAAACTCATGAAAAATGCCCCTTTCGTATGTAAATTACGATTCCTATATAGTTTTGGTTAACAGCTTCACATAAGTTCTTAAGCATTCTTGAACAGTTATTGTTTGCGATATACCCTTCCTTTAACGTTCATTTTTCAAAACTTTACAACTTTTAATTCTCATATCGATACTATTGCGGACTTATTGGCGTTGTAAAGTAATGATTTTAGGTAAAATGTCACGAAATGTGCAAATTAAGTTTTTTTAATTTAGAATTATTATAAATTTAGTGTCATTCGATTTGGCTCGTCAATACAAATTGAATGGCTCAACATGAGCCTTATAATGGACCTCGTCAGAAAAAGCAGGCAAGTGATATTTTGCCACCTGCAAAAACATTCAAAATTCAGAACTGGCAGAAATAACAAAATAAATATAATGAATAACACCACAGCAGCAACAGAACATTTCTTCAGTAATGTAGATTATACTGTAATATAATTAAAGACGGCTTATTCCATTATTGCCATAGAACAGGGAAAAATATAAAACTTATGGATGGCCCACGTATAAACTGAAAGGGTTGGATAAAATTTCATTCGAAAATCTATAATCACTGGATTTTTACTGCGCTTATAAATTTACTGGATGTGATATATTTATTAAGATCAACAAACTTTCAAATTACTGGGTAGTCGGTGTGCTATATGACCAATATTCATAAAATTAATTACAAATTTTCAAATAACCACAGATTTTAAAGCCTATGGCTGCTATGTACCACCGTAAAATCTATGGCAAATTTTTGTAATCCCCTTTAATTTTAATGCGACGGTTACATTCAGATTTTGGCAGCTGTCCAGTGTGGGAATTTCAAATTTTGGCAGCTGTCCAACGCGGTAAATTTAAATTTTAGCAGTTCTCCATCGTGACCAATTCAAATTTTGGTAGCAGTCCAACGCAGTTAATTTCCGTTTTAGTAGCTATCCAGCGCGGGCAATTCAAATTTTAGCAAAATACAAAATTTTGCGGTTGAAATTTTGGCAGCTGTCCAACCAGGTAATACAAATTGTGGCAGGTATCCAGCGCGGGAATTTAAAATTCTGGCAGTTGGCCAGCATGGATAATTCAAATTTTGGCTGCTGTCTAACGCGGGAAATTCAAATTTTATCAAAATACAAAATTTGGCGGCTGTCCGGCAGCGAGAATTTCAAACTTCGGCAGCTGTCCAGCGCCGGAATTTCAAACTTTGACAGCTGTCCAACACCGTAAATTTACATTTTAGCAGTTCTCCAGCGTCAAATTCGAATTCTCCCAGCTGCCCAAGCTGAAAATTAAAAATTTGGCAGAAGCCCAAGCTTAACATTATACCTAATGCAGTGTTGCGTCATATACGGTGAGCCCGGACTATAAAGGACAAATATGTGAGTCTGAGCTAACTCGTGTCTAAAACCAGACAGTGTTACTAAGCCGCTATTTATGTCTTCATAGTTGGCTTTCATTGTACTAGGACAATGTGATAGCGGCACCTGGCTATATAACAAAGCTAAGTCAGCTCCACTTTATTTAATGTAAATATGCCATTTAAAGTAGCCTGGCGCGGCTCGCAAAAATGTCACAAGAACTGTGCCAGGTTCGCAAGCAGAACTTTATGGCCTGGGTGGACTGTGACAAAATCCGGCCCTAGCGCACTTATTAAAGGTAAATGACACAGTCATTTGGACATACAGATATTAATAATAGCTCATTCCCGACAAAATTCAGCGTATTTTTTGCGATGAAACGGTTTGGTCGGTTGAAACACTTGAAATGTTTAATTGCAAATGCAAAATGACCTGCAATGTTCAATTTTCGCACATCGTTTCTAACTTGCGCGATTCACTTTAACATTTTCAGTTGAATAATTTGTATTATTTCATATTAATTATGCACCATCTGTTTTTGGTATAGATATATACTGTGTAACAACCCGAGTTTTACCAATGTTACTGATATTCAAAATGGGACAAAAGGGAGAATTTACCTGACGTGCGGCCAGATACCGGTGGAGCGTGATCCCGACATCAATTTGTGCATAATTCATTGTTGTTATAAAACAAAACTGTACCTTTATTTTAATGTATCAGTGCAACCACACTCTACCTATCGGAATTTCGCGGGGTGATTTTCGCACTATAATGGAACAACCATGATCCCGACTTGTAAGTATCCGGTCGATCGCAAAAAATTCAAATGTGTAATGTCGTTGCGTACGATCTGTAATAATGTGTGTTGTGAAATGCGAGTCAGGACAGGACTTTCACAGTTCAGAACTTTCACACGATTCGAGCCATCTTTTTTAACAATCTAACCTTCTGGAAAGCCGGTCCAGGAGCGCAGAAGTAAGGATAATTTGTTGTGTTAACAGTTTTATGGTAATTAGTGAAATTGAAACTGCTAAAGGGAAATTGGCAGCACCTGCAAGGAACATTATTTTTATTGGGATAATTTAAATTCGCAAATTTTACATTTTTTCTGCAAGTGGAGCAAACTAGGGTTGCCTAATTATCATTAGGTTCGGCTTCAAAAATCACGCATTTAGGTCGACCCATCCCTCACCTGTAAGTACTTAGAAATTCCAACTAGACGCTTAAAGATTCAATTTTATAAGGCTCAAAAGACACTGCAATATAATCAAAAGTCTCCGATATTTGGCGCTCCACAGCTCAGTGGAATCTCACACTGAACTATTTCACCCTTGACCGGGTCACTAACCCCCATGGACCAGCATACGATCACAATAATCCAATCGGGACATCACAATTTCCTATGTCTGGCACCTTGAATGGCCTCTAATGGGCCACTTAAATTTCACTTTTCATTGATAGGCGGCCTGCCAGGACATGGACCAGATCCCGCCTCCGCCCGCCTACCTCCTTCTGATCACCTTAAAATGGCCCAAATCAAAAAATTTCTCATTTAATACAAGCACCTAAAAGCGATGGTATAAATTATAGTGCGCAAAACCTCGCGCTGGTCGGCGCTAGGTTTTGCTTCTCTTATATTTTCTTATATGATTTTGCTTAGTTGTTTTCGCTTTTCTGCTGTATGCTCAAAATTCGCCTCGCCAAGGGGCATCAACATTCTTATATTGCGACTTACAAATAGTCAACACAATGCTTTTGTTTGGGTTTGTGATCGACTCTGACTAGCCGCGGATTTTTTGTGTTGTAGCGCGGCACTGTCGAGTAGTTGTTATGTTCAAGTTTGCCAGACATTTGTATTTTAAAATGTACGGTTGTGTAAATATGTGCGTATTCTTTATGTCAACGTATTTTTCAAAGTTTTGAATTTCCAAGTAGCCAGATTTCGGGGACAAGCCAAAAGGGAGATTAAACAGGAGTTTTAAAGGGGTAGACACAGGGCTATAGAAGAGCTGAGCCCGATGCAGTGTCGGGGCCAGTCTACGGTTTTGTTTTGAAATTTAATGTCTTTTGGTGTTGGCCGTCGTCGCCAGTCTTTTTGGTATCTCATTGCTTAAGCGGTTTCGTTTTTGAGTTTTATTTTGCTTTTAGAATGCCCAGGAGTGCGTCTCGCCGTGCAGCTACTGTGCAGAGTCTCTCCTAGTTGTGTTTTATATTCATATCGCAGGGTCCGCTCTTGCGGGTGTTGGAGCCCCTGGAAGATGCTTCGCGCACCCGTAAATGCATGCCCCCAGTTAATTAAGATTAGTAATGTTTAAAATCAGCTCGCCCCACAAAGTGCTCGGCTTGTTCTCCAGCTCATAGGGCAGAAATTTTGTATAAGCGCTCGATGGGTGGATAGCATGACCGTAAACGATGTGACTAGGGTGTTTTGGAAAAAACAAGAAATAAAAGGGAGGTTCACAGGGACGCATGTGGGAAGCTGGATAGAGTAGCTACGTCGACCTGGAGACAGCCGCGACGACCATCGACGGTAGTATAACAACACCTTTACCAGCGGAGCCAACATAAATTCCGAGCACTGCCCTTATAAGAATTTTAACCAATTAGTAGCAGACCTAACCCAACAAAAACGGGTACTCTCACGCCGTGCAGACACGAGGGAGCCCCGCAGATTTTTTAATAAATAACTTAGTGCCTCCGCGGTTGGAGCGGGCATACCGGCTCGCTGTGGAACCACGGGTGAATCCTCCTTATTTATTCCTTATCGGCTTCACCGGAGAATGGCAAGTATTTTTGACAACGGAAAACTTTGAGGTTTTTCATAGCTCGGTGGTGCCGAGGGGCTCCAGGCCAGGCAGATCAACGATATGGGAATCATGCCGCGAAAAAGAAAATCGTCAACGGACGTGGTCATTTGCAAGCTAAGTCGAAAGAAAATTTTTAATAAGTAACAAAGATCGAATTCCGATCGAATTCGAGTTAGTGCCCTCGTGAGATTTTTGGCTATTGCCTAGGATTATCCACACAAAACTACGGCAACGCAGCCATAATGCTCAAGATACGCAAAAACTATACTCTAATCCGATAGGTCGCCATAATATGTACAAACATAAAATAATTTTAAATTTAAAATCCCCTTAATCATACATGCCCGCAGGGGGGTAGGGGGTAACCCCCCTGAGGTAAGGACCCCCCCCCGAGGCTGAAAAGCCAGGGGGTAACCCCCCTGGGGCTGGGGTGCGCAGCATGCCCCCCTCCGAGGGGGCTTGGCGGCCCCTCGACGAGTTTCAAATTAAGACCATAGTGCAAAACTTTGCGCAAATTGCCCCTGCTTGTCGCTAAACGTACATTTGTGAAAGGTCTTTTGTTGACGACGTCATTCCCTGAAATAAAAGTTAATCGAAGTATACTTATTTATATACTAAAACACTAACTAGATATTTAGACATTGAATGTCTGGTATGGTCCACGGTGAATTAACCACGAACTCAGCACTAAAATAGCACTGGAACACTCCATCGCCGCAGGAGTCGCACCGGATAGCTCAGCAGACACATCCCACTTGCGAGCTTTCTTATGCCACAGACCCATATCACATGAAATTGCTCAATTTTTACTTAGTTGTCATTTCATTTGTTTCTGAATTTGAGAGATTTCCTAGTTGAGAGATCAGTGATTGCTTAAATAATTTACAATTACAATACAAATTATTACATACACACAGAGATGCTTTGTTTAACTGTTCTTATGAACGGAAACTATTAGCAATAATTTATATTGTGAACGGCACTGCAATATTTAAATAGTCGCACGCTGGGCTGGGCCAAGACCTGGCATACGACATTGAAACATGATTTTTAAGTTATGTATTATTTTATTGTTGCCATTACTAATTATTTTGATATTCGCTGTTCAGCCAGACAAAGCGTGCTCGAGCAATCACTGATCTCGAGCAATGATTTTTCACGATGTATTGATCTTTATTGCTAATCTTCTTCACTGCTAATTTCGTTGAAAAAATTTAATCCTATTGCCAAGTATTTGGTGGAAACTGCACAAAATGTGGTTTAACAAAATGTTCAGAACAAAGTGTTATTTAACGAGTTCGAGCTTTGTTCGAAAAAAGGAGAACAGAGAGAATAGGGACAGAGGTGGATCAAGCAAAAGCATACAACCGACCAATCCAATACGTTTTATGTATATTATATAATCTATAATATTAAAATATATACTGTGACGTGTTCATGTATGGGTATGATAGGTGTTTCTGTGTGTATTTTGGTGTTAATGAGTTTGTTTATGTAGAAGAAAAACAACCCCATACTATGGCCAGAATATGAGCTCCAAAAATTAGGTAACGCATAAATGCTTCGAAAATCGTTTGTATTTTAATAATTTTTCTGCAAAAACTGCACTCATACGCGAAAAATGTGGCTGCGAGGACCAAAAAAAGGTCCTCACGACTAACCCCCCTAGGAAAATTTGGCCGGCCAGGGGGGTTACCCCCTGGGATGGCCGCGACCCCCCTTGGCATGACCGACCGCCGACATGTATGCTCTTTTTAATTTTGAGGACCAAATTTCACCAAATTTGGTACCAAGTATTTACGATGTTATGCATGCGGTTTGGCATCAAGAGACACCAAAGCGTTTATCATCTTCTCGACTCATTTATGAGCAAAATGATTCAGTTTATGTTTTTACTTGAGGGAAATTTTGGTTTTCACGATTTGCGTTTACTGCATAGTGGTTTGCCAAAAGTCGTGCGCATAAGTCATAGGAAGACCTACATGCCACATGCACATAAACAAGTTATACACATTTCTCGTACTATACATTATTATATAACGTGTAAGTAGGTAACACATGAAAGAAACAGGAACACACAGCAACTCATCAACAATATTTCAGCTACATCACTTTGCGTTGTGTTTTTAAGCAAAGCTACTACTTAGTGATTACGAATCCGTTCCAATTCAATGCAAAATTCGATATTTAATTCGAATGATTTTCAGTGCCGTGCCTAGGGTTGCCCCCCCAAACTGGGGTCCGGGCCCTTTTTTTGAGTCACTAATATCTTAATCGATTTTGCGTTTTACTTAACCAAAGGCCTATTTTTCAGTTAATCATTGCAAATATGTTTTTACTTATGTCTTTTATGATACAAAATACCAGTTTTTAACCCATCGTTCATTGGTAAATGGTAGCAATTTATGCGCAGAAAATGTACGAGCAACACTGTGGCATATCTATTAAAGATTTTCTGCATAGTAACATAACGCGTACTTAAAAATTTTAGCACTTTCCGGCAAGTGAAGCTCGGAGAACAATTTCTGCACATCAGTGTCAATAGCACACTTGGTATAATCTAAACTCGCATATTATGTCATTTGAAACGACAGTAAAGTGTTTTACTTTTAATATCAGATCTTCATGCTCGCAGATTGCGGATGAATCGGGACTCTGCGCACCCTGGCCGAAGTAAACGCCTGCAATAGATTAGTATAGCCCAGCATACGAGCAGTATCTTGCTCGATGGATATCGTCGCCAAGGCTGACAGCCGCTCTTGCGTTTGAGTTGATCGAAGGTAGGATTTAATTAATTTCAGCTTGCTAAATGATCGCTCTGCTCCCGCGATGGACACTGGCATTGTCAGAAAAACGCGGAGAACAATAGACAAATTAGGGTGAAGTTCAAGTAGGTGTCGTTCAGAGAGCATGTTCAGGCAAAAAACGGAACGCACTAAACTATTTTCAATCGCGTATCATATCTTTCGCTACAAACGGATTACTTAAAGTGATACGAATGGCAAATGCACCTACCTGCAGGTTGGTCAGGATTCTCAAATTACGGTTGCGTAGGGTCAGTTTCTATTATTTCCGATTGAGTTGGCTCTGGCTCCAAATTTGGAGTCCACACGCTGGGCTGAGGATGTCGAACCATCGGCTTCGTCATCAACGCTTGTATCTGCTTCTGTTTGATCTCCAGTATGGTCTGGCGCACTAGACGTTGATGGAAAATATGTCGTTAACCTCGGCACTTTGCCCAAAATTTTGGACAAGTCCTCGGCCGCCTTTTTCTTCCCCTCCCGTTTTTCATGACCCGATTTATGTTGATAAGACATTGGAATTATATACGCACAAGTATATTGCTTACTCTCTAAAAATTGAATAAAGAAGTTACAAATACGATAAACATTTATAAAATATGAATAAAATGAACAGTATCACAATATATTAGCGATTTTTATACTTGTACTTGGGCGGAATGAGCAAGGTTTCCTACCAAAATGTTATGAAATAACAGGGTCCTACGGACCCAGGTTTTTTCCACACCTTAGTGCGTGCAAAAATTTCTGCACGGGTCCTTCGGGCCCGGGCCGTTTTTTCCCGCCCCCCCCCCATCGGGGGTTTGGGGGGCCTTATAAACGGCCCTGCATGATCATTTTCACTAAAGCTTACCGTAACGTAGTTAATGATTTAATTTTTTTCATAGAGATCATACTGTCGTCGTTGATGTTATAGCTAGATGCAGATGTATACTACATATAATATTACTGCGAGTAATACAATGTGTGTATTGTGTAAAAATAATGTATTTGTTTCACGTAACGTATACGTCACACACATAACAGACAAAGACATTTGTTGAGAGGAGCGAGGTGTTTCGTTAGAAGGGTAGAATCAGGACTTCGTTCGTCCGTCGAAATGTTCAATAACTACTAGGCCTATTTAAATTTCTTTGCTTAAAAGCCCCATTATTTTTAGGTGCAAGCGATATAGATTTTGTCAAATTTTGTTTTAGGTAATCAGTAATTAATTAGTTAACGTCTTAGCCTTTTTAAGCATTTTCAAACAAAAATTGCTTATTTTGCGATTAATAAGTAGTGTAAAGCTATTTTAATCCGTTTAGGTACATCTCGATGTGCGGATTACGAATCTAGTATTTATTACTATTGGAAGATGTTAAAAATACTGATTAGTTAGTTAATGAGCTGATTAGTTAATTTGCAAATTTTAAAGTTACAAAATTGCTAATGTTTTGTGATCGATGGCACTGATCATGATTATGTGACTTTTAAAGTTCTATGATTTTATCATAGCTAATGAGCAGGGAGTAACCAGAATTCCGGTTCCGGCGAAAATCGTGTTCCGGTTGCGGTTCCGTTAAAGGGCAAAAAACATACCGGAACCGGAATTCCGCTTTAAAAATTTTGTTTGAAATTTTCCACGTTTTTTGCTTCATCTGTGATCCAAACATATGTAATATATATTATACAATGCTCAAACTCCAATATAACCAAGCAAAAGAAAAGATTAACTAAGCAATTTGACGTTTGAAACGTAAGTAAGACAAT
>JASANE010023614.1:0-31069 GCA_030248225.1 Trileptium ribeirensis
ATGTTGTGTTAGTCTATTACGTTCAGTTTCGTATTGCTCTATCGGGTGTGCTTACCTATAGTAGTCTGATGACAACACGCGTTTGTTGTTTGGTTCAGCACATTATGCAGATAGCCGACAAATTTTATACTCAGCCGAAATTCCATCGTAGGTGCTTTACTACAGTAGTCAGATGACATCAAGCGTTTGTTGCTTGGTTCAGCATATTCTGCAGATAGCCCAAGAAATTATACTCAGCCGAAATTTTATCGTGGGTGCTTTACTATAGTAGTCAGATAACATCAAGCGTTCGTTGCTTGGTTCAGCATATTCTGCAGATAACCCAAAAATTATACTCAGCCGAAATTCTACCGTGGGTGTTTTGCTATAGTAGTCACATGACAGCAATCCTTTGTTATTTGGTTCAGCATATTCTGCAGATAGCCAAAGAATTTTATGCTCAGCCGAAATTCTATCGTGGGTGCTTTACTATATTATTCAGATGACATCAAGAGTTTGTTGCTTGGTTCAGCATATTCTGTTAATATTCAAAAAATTTTATACTCACCCGAAATCCTACGTGTGTGCTTACCTATAGTAGTCTGATGACAACACGCGTTTGTTGTTTGGTTCAGCACATTCTGCAGATAGCCGACAAATTTTATACTTAGCCGAAATTTTGTAGTGTGTGCTTACCTATTGTAGTCAGATGACAACACGCGTTTGCTGTTTGGTTCAGCACATTCAGCACATACCAAAAAATTTTATACTCAGCCGAAATTCCATCGTAGGTGCTTTACTACAATAGTCAGATGACATCAAGCGGTTGTTGCTTGGTTCAGCATATTCTGCAGAGAGCCCAAGAAATTATACTCAGCCGAAATTTTATCGTGGGTGCTTTACTATAGTAGTCAGATGACATCAAGCGTTCGTTGCTTGGTTCAGCACATTCTCCAGATAGCCGACAAATTTTATACTTAGCCGAACTTCTATCGTGGGTGCTTTACTATATTATTCAGATGACATCAAGAGTTTGTTGCTTGGTTCAGCATATTCTGTTAATATTCAAAAAATTTTATACTCGGCCGAAATCCTACGTGTGTGCTTACCTATAGTAGTCTGATGACAACACGCGTTTGTTGTTTGGTTCAGCACATTCTGCAGATAGCCGACAAATTTTATACTTAGCCGAAATTCTGTCGTGGGAACTTACCTATAGTACTCAGATGACAACACGCGTTTGTTGTTTGGTTCAGCACATTCTGCACATAGCAAAAAAATTTTATACTCAGCCGAAATTCTATCGTAGGTGCTTTACTATAGTAGTCAGATGACATCAAGCGTTCGTTGTTTGGTTCAGCATATTCTGCCGATAGCCAAAAATTTTATACATTGCCGAAATTCTATCGTGGGTACTTAATTATGGTAGTCACATGAAAACAAGTGTTTGTTGTTTGGTTCAGCATATTCTGCAGATAGCCAAAAAAAATTTATACTCAGCCGAAATTCTATCGTGGGTGCTCAACTACAGTATAGTCAGATGCCAGCAAGAATTTGTTATTTGGTTCAGAATATTCTGCAGATAGCCAAAGAATTTTATACTCAGCCGAAATTCTATCGTGGGTGCTTTACTATATTTTTCAGATGACATCAAGAGTTTGTTGCTTGGTTGAGTATATTCTGTTAATAGTCAAAAAATTTTATACTCAGCCGAAATTCTATCGTGGGTGCTTTACTATATTTTTCAGATGACATCAAGAGTTTGTTGCTTGGTTGAGTATATTCTGTTAATAGTCAAAAAATTTTATACTTAGCCGAAATTCTATCGGGTGTGCTTACCTATAGTAGTCTGATGACAACACGCGTTTGTTGTTTGGTTCAGCACATTCTGCAGATAGCCGACAAATTTTATACTTAGCCGAAATCCTATCGTGGGTGCTTTACTACATTATTCAGATGACATCAAGAGTTTGTTGCTTGGTTCAGCATATTCTGTTAATAGTCAAAAAATTTTATACTCAACCGAAATTCTATCGTGGGTGCTCAACTATAGTATAGTGAGATGCCAGCAAGAATTTGTTATTTGGTTCAGAATATTCTGCAGATAGCCAAAGAATTTTATACTCAGCCGAAATTCCATCGTAGGTGTTTTGCTATAGTAGTCACATGACAGCAATCTTTTGTTATTTGGTTCAGCATATTCTGCAGATAGCCAAAGAATTTTATGCTCAGCCGAAATTCTATCGTGGGTGCTTTACTATATTATTCAGATGACATCAAGAGTTTGTTGCTTGGTTCAGCATATTCTGTTAATAGTCAAAAAATTTTATACTCAACCGAAATTCTATCGTGGGTGCTCAACTATAGTAGTCTGATGACAACACGCGTTTGTTGTTTGGTTCAGCACATTCTGCAGATAGCCGACAAATTTTATACTTAGCCGAAATCCTATCGTGGGTGCTTTACTATATTATTCAAATGACATCAAGAGTTTGTTGCTTGGTTCAGCATATTCTGTTAATAGTCAAAAAATTTTATACTCAACCGAAATTCTATCGTGGGTGCTCAACTATAGTATAGTGAGATGCCAGCAAGAATTTGTTATTTGGTTCAGAATATTCTGCAGATAGCCAAAGAATTTTATACTCAGCCGAAATTCTATCGTGGGTGCTTTACTATATTATTCAGATGACATCAAGAGTTTGTTGCTTGGTTGAGTATATTCTGTTAATAGTCAAAAAATTTTATACTCAGCCGAAATTCTATCGTGGGTGCTTTACTATATTTTTCAGATGACATCAAGAGTTTGTTGCTTGGTTGAGTATATTCTGTTAATAGTCAAAAAATTTTATACTCAGCCGAAATTCTATCTGGTGCGCTTACCTATAGTAGTCAGATGACAACACGCGTTTGTTGTTTGGTTCAGCACATTCTGCAGATAGCCGACAAATTTTATACTCAGCCGAAATCCTATCGTGGGTGCTTTACTATATTATTCAGATGACATCAAGAGTTTGTTGCTTGGTTCAGCATATTCTGTTAATAGTCAAAAAATTTTATACTCAACCGAAATTCTATCGTGGGTGCTCAACTATAGTATAGTGAGATGCCAGCAAGAATTTGTTATTTGGTTCAGCACATTCAGCACATAGCAAAAAAATTTTATACTCAGCCGAAATTCCATAGTAGGTGTTTTGCTATAGTAGTCACATGACAGCAATCTTTTGCTATTTGGTTCAGCATATTCTGCAGATAGCCAAAGAATTTTATGCTCATCCGAAATTCTATCGTGGGTGCTTTACTATATTATTGAGATGACATCAAGGGTTTGTTGCTTGGTTCAGCATATTCTGTTAATAGTCAAAAAATTTTATACTCAGCCGAAAGTCTACGTGTGTGCTTACCTATAGTAGTCTGATGACAACACGCGTTTGTTGTTTGGTTCAGCACATTCTGCAGATAGCCGACAAATTTTATACTTAGCCGAAATCCTATCGTGGGTGCTTTACTATATTATTCAGATGACATCAAGAGTTTGTTGCTTGGTTCAGCATATACTGTTAATAGTCAAAAAATTTTATACTCAACCGAAATTCTATCGTGGGTGCTCAACTATAGTAGTCTGATGACAACACGCGTTTGTTGTTTGGTTCAGCATATTCTGCAGATAGCCAAAGAATTTTATACTCAGCCGAAATTCTATCGTGGGTGCTTTACTATATTATTCAGATGACATCAAGAGTTTGTTGCTTGGTTCAGCATATTCTGTTAATAGTCAAAAAATTTTATACTCAGCCGAAATTCTACGCGTGTGCTTACCTATAGTAGTCTGATGACAACACGCGTTTGTTGTTTGGTTCAGCACATTATGCAGATAGCCGACAAATTTTATACTTAGCCGAAATTTTATCGTGTGTGCTTACCTATAGTAGTCAGATGACAACATGCGTTTGCTGTTTGGTTCAGCATATTCTGCAGATAGCCCAAGAAATTATACTCAGCGGAAATTTTATCGTGGGTGCTTTACTATAGTAGTCAGATGACATCAGCGTTTGTTGCTTGGTTCAGCATATTCTGCAGATAGCCCAAGAAATTATACTCAGCCGAAATTTTATCGTGGGTGCTTTACTATAGTAGTCAGATGACATCAAGAGTTTGTTGCTTGGTTCAGCATATTCTGTTAATAGTCAAAAAATTTTATACTCAGCCGAAATACTACGTGTGTGCTTACCAATAGTAGTCTGATGAGAACACGCGTTTGTTGTATGGTTCAGCACATTCTGCAGATAGCCGACAAATTTTATACTTAGCCGAAATTCTATGGTGGGTGCTTTACTATATTATTCAGATGACATCAAGAGTTTGTTGCTTGGTTCAGCATATTCTGTTAATAGTCAAAAAATTTTATACTCAGCCGAAATTCTACGCGTGTGCTTACCTATAGTAGTCTGATGACAACACGCGTTTGTTGTTTGGCTCAACACATTCTGCAGATAGCGACAAATTTTATACTTAGCCGAAATTTTATCGTGTGTGCTTACCTATAGCAGTCAGATGACAACACGCGTTTGCTGTTTGGTTCAGCATATTCTGCAGATAGCCCAAGAAATTATACTTAGCGGAAATTTTATCGTGGGTGCTTTACTATAGTAGTCAGATGACATCAGCGTTTGTTGCTTAGTTCAGCATATTCTGCAGATAGTCCAAGAAATTATACTAAGCCGAAATTTTATCGTGGGTGCTTTACTATAGTAGTCAGATGACATCAAGAGTTTGTTGCTTGGTTCAGCATATTCTGTTAATAGTCAAAAAATTTTATACTCAGCCGAAATTCTACGTGTGTGCTTAACTATAGTAGTCTGATGACAACACGCGTTTGTTGTTTGGTTCAGCACATTCTGCAGATAGCCGACAAATTTTATACTTAGCCGAAATTTTATCTTGGGTGCTTTACTATAGTAGTCAGATGACGCCAAGCGTTTGTTGTTTTTTTGGTTCAGTATATTCCACATATAGCCAAACAAATTTGATACCCAGCCGACATTCTATTGTGGTTGCTTAACTGATAGTAGTCAGATAACAGCAACCGTTTGTTTTTGGTTCATAATATTCAACAGACATATAAAATATCTATATTTAGTCGAACTTCTATCGTGGGTACTTACGTATAGTAGTCACATGAAAACAACTGTTGGTGCTGTTTGGTTCAGCATATTCTGCAGATATCCCAAAAATTATACTCAGCCGAAATTCTACCGTGGGTGTTTTGCTATAGTAGTCACATGACAGCAAGCCTTTGTTGTTTGGTTCAGCATATTCTGCAGATAGCCAAAGAATTTTATACTCAGCCGAAATTCTATCGTGGGTGCTTTACTATATTATTCAGATGACATCAAGAGCTTGTTGCTTGGTTCAGCATATTCTGTTAATAGTCAAAAAATTTTATACTCAGCCGAAATTCTACGTGCGTGCTTACCTATAGTAGTCTGATGACAACACGCGTTTGCTGTTTGGTTCAGCACATTCTGCAGATAGCCGACAAATCTTATACTTAGCCGAAATTCTATCGTGGGTGCTTTACTATATTATTCAGATGACATCAAGAGTTTGTTGCTTGGTTCAGCATATTCTGTTAATAGTCAAAAAATTTTATACTCAGCCGAAATTCTACGTGTGTGCTTACCTATAGTAGTCTGATGACAACACGCGTTTGTTGTTTGGTTCAGCATATTCTGCAGATAAAACCCAAGAAATTATACTCAGCGGAAATTTTATCGTGGGTGCTTTACTATAGTAGTCAGATGACGCCAAGCGTTTGTTGTTTTTTGGTTCAGTATATTCCACATATAGCCAAACAAATTTGATACCCAGCCGACATTCTATTGTGGTTGCTTAACTGATAGTAGTCCGATAACAGCAACCGTTTGTTTTTGGTTCATAATATTCAACATACATATAAAATATCTGTATTTAGTCGAACTTCTATCGTGGGTACTTACGTATAGTAGTCACATGAAAACAAATGTTGGTGCTGTTTGGTTCAGCATATTCTGCAGATATCCCAAAAATTATACTCAGCCGAAATTCTACCGTGGTGTTTTGCTATAGTAGTCACATGACAGCAAGCCTTTGTTATTTGGTTCAGCATAATCTGCAGATAGCCAATAATTTTATACTCAGCCGAAATGCTATCGTGGGTGCTTAAATATAGTAGTCAGATGACATCAAGCGCTTGTTGTTTTACTGAGCATACTCTGTTATTAGCCAAAAACTCTATAATCGGCCGAAATTCTTTCGTCGTTGTTTGGTTTGGCACATGATCTTATTGCTGTAGTTATGAATATCTTTAGACGACCTAGAAATATCAATTCATACGTAATGCGGCGTTCACGTAACAATGTCCCCGCTGTTTGGAACTTTTGTCCCCCTGTAGTCGCGACCCTACCGTATAGACAGTGAGGGCGACACCCATACTGCAAATCAAGTACCGAGGGTATTCGACAAACACCTAGCTACTACATTTTTCTTTACAGTGTCGTACACACCCTTAGCTACTAATGTGGCACGAATTAACTGTAACGGACGCCGTTTGTAGCTAATGCGGTTTAGTAGTTAACTGTGCTGTGTAATTTTTTAAAAATTCTCGATATTTGTATTTAGGCCATATAAAACGTTGATGAAATAATGCCGCACACTGTCAATACAAATGCAAGATAACATGGTGTTCTTGACACTGTCGTGAAGTGGCGATATCCTTAGCTAGCTGCCTTTGAAAAAATTTATAAAAACATGACCGTGTTCAAGACATCCTGTTATCGACAGTGTGCCTGACACTGTGTGGTGTACATAGGTTCCAAACATTGGGGACATTATAACTTGAACGCCGCATAAATATCAATTCTTGAGAAAGTAACCCTATGTAAATCTATAATCTGTATCAGCTCCAAAATGAATTCAATGAAATTTCTCTTTCTAATGCCAATATTTGCGCAAATGTAAACGCATCAGTGCATAGATCGTCAATAGCAGGGCCAGCTTTTTTAAATTTTTTTTATCAAACGTATTTCATGACTTGACATTGACATTGTCATGAATAGTTGGGTACTTCATGACGTGCTTTTGTAACGGAATAAGTGGGTCTAAGTTCGTTTTTAGGCCTGATTTATCTCAACTATTAGCGTGTTGTGCGAAACTTGGCGATGGCTTGTCGATTTCGCTCAAATTTTCGATATCCTGCGTTTAGGTGTTTTATTAACAACACAAACACAGTTGCAATTTATTATTTCTTTATGGAATAAATAAGGTAAAAACCAGAGTGTCAGGACTCAATTATTGTCTAACAGTCAATTACAGTATCATCGTTTCTCACGTGGCAACAGATATTTGGATTTGTTTTATATTTTCACAATGAACATGCTTTAGGTTCTGTATAGAAGTGATGTCGCGGATACATCTTCCTTCGTCCGAGGCAAGGATAGGTTCAAAAGCCATTTTCAAACCAAAATTAGTATAAATTTATGCGATGTCGTCTGTACAACTAGATAAAAGCATGGTCCAATTTGGGCTAACTTTTTAATTTTCTTATGATTTCATTGTGTTCGGTGAGTACTCATACATCTGTGTTGACCAAAAGATGTATATTTTTTTAATTTTCACATCGTCTTAACAGTGCTAAATACCACTAATATTTCCTTACACTTGGAGTATAGAAACATGACAACACAAAATTACCAAAAGCTTTATAGAGAATGCCGTACTAAAATAATCTATGTTCGTGGTAATCTAACTCATTTTAAAATATATAAAGCATGAATATGTCAAGGAAGCTATAAAATTACAGAAGCGATTACTTTAATATCGATTTTATAATTCGCTGTAAACGTACGATACGACGGCTTTTAGTGAAAAATCACACAAAACAGTCGTAAAATGTTTCGGTAAATATTTGTTGGACTGATATGACGCATCGTTCCGCTAATCGATTCTCTTGCATATTTCATTCTGAGCAAATCACAAAGTCGTATTTTTATACCACTATATGAGTGTGGCAGTTTTAAATTTTTAAGCAATTGCGCACGAGTGCTACGTATTCAAGCTTATACAATGTTGGCTCGAAAAAACTAATTTACTTAGTGAATTTGTCTGAGTGAGATTGCATGTTATAGACTAGTCCGTTTTATTTTTATGTAGCCAAAATGTTGGCCATCGGAACGTTCTGAAAGATTCTTCAATTGTCGTCATAAAAGGTTCTGGGAATGACGTTATGGAATGTTCTAGAAGTTTCTAGACTTTGCAGAATGTTCTGGAATGTTCGCTAATTGTTGATCGCCATAACACATTACTACCCACACAGTAATATAATTACGTAAAAGCAACTAGCTTGATTAGTTCCTGCGTTGCATGAGTAGCCATGCAATAATATACTTACGGAAAAGCAACTAGCTCGATTAGCTCCTTTGTTACATTGGTAGCCAGGCAATAATATAATTGCATAAAGCAGCTAGCTCGATTAGGTGCGTGACGTGGGTGGCCACGCAACAATAAACAACTAGCGCGATAATATCCGGCGTTACAAAGCTACCCACGCAGTTAAATATAATTACGTAAAAGCAAGTAGGTCGAGGAGCTCTGAAGTTACATGAGCAGCCATACTATAACATAATTACGTAACACAAACTAGCTCGATTAGCTCCGGCGGTACACGGGTAGCCACACAATAATATAATCACGTAAGAGCAACTATCTCGATTTGCTCTTGCGTTACCTTGGCAGCCACGCATTAATATAGTAACGCATAAGAAACAAGATCCATTAGTTCCGGCCATGCATGTGTAGCCATGCAATAATAGTAATACGTAAAAGCAACTAGCTCGATTAGCTCCTACGTTACATGTGTAGCCACACAATAATATCGTTACGTAAAAGCAACTAGCTGGATTAGCTCCAGCGTTACATAGATAGTCACGCAAACGCAACTAGAACGATTAGCTCAGGTGTTACATGGCTACCCGCACAGTAATATAATAACGTAAAAGCTACAAGCTCGATTAGCTTCGTCATTATATTTACATTGGAAGCCACGCAATAATATAACTACGCAAAAGCAACTAGCTCGGTTAGCTTCTACGTTTCGTGGTAGCCACGTATTAATATAATTAACTTAAAAGCAGCTAGCTCGATCAGCTCCTGCGTTCCATGGGTAACGGTCCAATAATATAATTACGTAACAATATTTAACACAATATTGCAGCTCTTTTATAGGATTCATAAATAACACCTGGCGAGTACGTTCGCTATGCCACGATTATGCGTCTCTCACGTTTGTTTGTGTACGTCAACTGCACATCATAGTCAGCCCCCAAGTAACCCTGAGGGGCGTTACGTTATAACGTTAGAAAAAGAGCAGCTTAGAGCGGGGGTTCGGGGGGCGGCAGTATATCGAGAACGGCATGGCCTGCATTTTATTTACGCCCCTCAGGGTTACTTTGGCCCACGCGCCAATGCATTTGCAATGACAATTGCAATTGCGCCGTGCATTTGATAGTGCTATTACATTCGAGCGTTCAATGAAATTAACACATGCCAACGTGCAACGGCTAACACTATTATCGTTGTGTAATGACATTTACATGCTGCAGTGCAACTGTTTTCACCAGAGCCATTGTTAGAGAAATGGTTTTACAAATGCACTAAGCTTTGTAGTGGTTAACATATTAGCGTTTCCGACAATAGTTCTTGCAGTTGCTGTTGTTTCGGCGAGTAACAAAATAATCGTGAAAATTTAAGAAAAATTTGGTACCGACGTTGTTTACAATTAGATAACTAATTGCGCATAACTATAATTGTGTCGCTATTACACATAACGCTAACAATCTACCTATTGGGGAACATCTATGTCCATCGTTTCTACATATGGGCCTGATACGTTAGCATATATGCACGGATGTGAAATGACCCTGCACATTTCACAAATAAAAAAAGACATTATATATACAAACGCATATTGCAGAAGATATAAAGCTGAGTAAATATTGGAGCTGCTTCATATAAAATCCAAATTTACAATGTCTACTATGGGGCCGATTAACAGATGTAGGCCTAAAATAGCACAGTCACACGTAAACAACACGAATTGGCAAACAGTTTCGTTAGCAACCGTTCTTTTTTGTAGAAACATAATTTTTCATAAAATTATAATTGAATGGCACGCAAAAGTTTATTGGGGCAGCACAATTTGTTAGTTCTTTTGCATTGCTTATTAAACGACTTGTGATAAAAAATTTTGCCTTGGGAGTAAAAGAATATTGCAGTTGCTATCGCAAATGGTTGTTGACATTGTGCTTGAAATTCGGAGTAATTTGACACCGCCAGGTTCTGATGGGCAGCGCTGACAGCAACTCTGCAAGATATCTTTGTAAAATATCCATAGAATCTGTGAGTTGAAAGCATCTGCGATGCTAACGAAATGTAGACAGGTCAAATGTGGTTTTGAAACGCACGAAAACACACTAATATGACACAAAAACGTTTATGGAAGTTGACGTAGCAAATTTGGATATTGAATTTCGTAAATCAAGTTATATGTGGGTACTGCAGAGCAACGAACGAACAATCGTATGATACACGAAAACCCCAGCTAACGTAACACGTTCATTTGCACCCATTGCGCACGAAAGGGACGTAGAATATAATATCCTCATAGGATTGTGTATGCGATGGTCTGTTATAGAGTGCAATAATAACTTTGGTGACTTGACTCGTTTACGAAAACATAATAGCCATTACATTATAAGCAAGCAACTTATAAACAATTTCGAGACAATTTTTGCACGCATAAGCGCCAACAAATGGTGTCTAGCGCGCTAATGTGTTGACTCCTGGACGGGACGCTTTTTTTGCAAAACCACCATTTCTCTAACATCTGTTCTGGTGCAAACCATTGCACTGTAGCGCGTAAATACAAAAGTCATTGCACAAAAGATAGTAATGACATCCATTGCGCTCTGAAATGTAACTGCTAGTTTCATTACTTGCGCGAATGCAGTAATCCTATCAAATGCACGACGTCACTGCACTGGACATCGCAAATGCATGGGTGCGTGCAATGATTGTGGAATTTTTTACACTGGAGTTGAGGTTGTAATCATTGCACGAAGGACACATCTGATATTTTCATTGCGCTCTAGTTGAGGTGCGGGCAACTGTTGTGGCCACACTGGCTATGGTGTACAGTTTTTAATTTAATTTAATTTCGGCAGCAACAGTAGTAACTATTAATAGCCAAATTAAACACAAAAAAAGAAAAGAAAAATAAGTAACCATAAGATAATTTATAACATATTGAAAGTATTACTAGCAGGAGTCGGAGTGGGCTAAGCGCACGGCTGCAATATCTGATCGCTTAACACCGCTAACATTTTCATGGAAACATGCTTCTTAAAAATCATCAAATATGGCGATGTCACTATTGCTTCACCTAGTGAATTCAGTACTTTAAGTGCTCTGACAAAGAAGTTACGTCGAACATACAAATTAGTTCGAGGCACTATTTTTTATCACTGCATTTTTATCACTTAATTTTAATAGAAAAAATTTATCAAAATCTAGCTCAACGAAACCAAGAACAATTTCAGAAACCATAATTATGTCTTTCAGAATGCATAGTGCATATACGCTAGACAAATTTAGCATTTCGAGTCTATCATGGTAAGGTATAAATGGTTTAAATCCAGGAGTTCGCCTCGTGAAAGTATTTGCATTCATTCAAGAAATTCCATAACACGAACAAGAAATGGAATCCATGTTTCACTTGCATACTGAAATTTGGTCCGAATAATTGCAAAATATAGCTTTAAATGCAGTTTAACAGATTGCAACAGATACAAGCGAGAAATCTTTCTTTCTGAAAATGGAATAATCCAATTTAACGCTGCACTAGGATTGGACGTCTAACTATAGTTCTTCAAAATGTTTACAGTACTAATAAAATCAAGATTCTTGTAATTGAATATCATACATAATAATAAAATACACAACTAGTGGTACAAGGTTAGATTTCTTTTGTATGCGCTCGACTGTTTCAGGAAGTCTCCGTCATTTAAATCGTTTGAAGAAAAGGTTGGGGCGACGTACACTGCAGTCAAGGTTGGTCTAATATCGCAATTTATACTGCCTGACTTAAAACGAATATTAGATTCCAACTGCTTTATCCTAACCAGATTTTATATTTTAAATTATATACGTAAAGATTTGTTGAAACGCCCAAACTTTTTGCTCAAAATTTGGGCTTATATTTGGAAGCATAGCGTTATATTTGCCTGATTTTTTAGTTACAATGTTTCAGTCCAATTTTGATCTAATTTTGAACAAACTTTGATCAAGCTTTAAGTTCAAATTTCTTTAAGAAGTGTTCCTTGTCTCTGATTGACTAAACCAGTATGCTATAAAGGTTTGAACAGTGTTGGCATGTTAAAACTCAGTAAAAATGCTAAAAAATCCGTTGATATGATGATCAAAATTTGTTTAAAATTTGATCAAAATTTGAACTGAAATTTTGATCAAATTTTTAGCAAAAGGTTTGAATGTGTGAACACACATTCACATTCTAACTTTTATTTAAGGAATTTATGCGGCGTTCACGTTATAATGTCCCCGCTGTTTGGAACTTTTGACCCCCTGTAGTCGCGACCCTACCGTATAAACAGTCAGGGTGACACCCATACTGTAAATAAAATGCCGAGGGTGTACGACACACCCTTAGCTACTAAATTTTTTCTAGACAGTGTCGTACACACCCTTAGCTACCAATTTGGCGCGAATTAACTATAACGGACACCGTCCGTAGCGAATGCGGTTTATTAGTCAACTGTCCTGTGGAGTTTTTCCTAAATTCTCGATATTTGTACCTAGCCAATATGAACATTGCTCAAATAATTCCGAACAGTGTCAATAAAACTGCCAGAAGACACGGTGTGCCTGACACTGTCGGCAAGTGGTAGTACGCGTAACTAGCTACCGTTGAAAAAATTTATTAAAAAAATGGGGGTGTCTAAGACACCCTGTTGTCAACAGTGTGTCTGACACTGTGTGGGGTACATAGGTTCCAAACGTTGGGGACATTATAACGTGAACGCCGCATTATGTGCCATTATCACCTGTAGACATTTTATATTATGTCTTGCCGGAACTAAGAAATGTAGAGCTCAACTACTGATTTAGAATTAGACAACCGAACTTTAGGGCTTACACTAGATGGCTTATATTATAATTTTATTTAAATTTAGACTGTTCCAGTTTTAATGTTGTACGGAAATAAAGATTAAACGGGTGCGCTTGTAAACCTCGTCTACCAATGCTTTGTTTCAGAATAGCATTACCAATAATTTGAACATATGCTATTTTATCAATACTAGATCAATTGATTATCCTAAACCTGACACGTCAAAAACCATTTTGGTTTCCTTACCTAATGAAATGCAAAACAATGTAATACAGTTTGCTGTTGATCGGTACTTTAAGCAACGGAATGGTATCTACTATATGAATTTTTGACTGTCATAGGTAAAAATGATAATTTACATGAAAATCATATATTAAATTTTTTGTCAACAAATGCGAGGGTCCACTTTAAGCGCGTACACCAAGCTTGTCCTTTTGTCAAAATAACGAATTAATTATCGCAGAAATCGCGTTCACATTAGTGTCATTGGTATTCGTATTTTTGTGAGAGTGAACGTGGCCGCTGTGAAGCTCGAATGGAATTTGCGTTCGCGCACATTTGTCTATTTCACACCTTTGTCCGCGTTCATCAAATGAAATTCTGAATCAGAGAGCAATGTTCACGGTCTGTTTGTGTACTATAGCATAAGAAAAACAACGCGATTGGTAATTCCGTTTGCGATTGCACGCGGTCAGCAAAACGCGATGTTATATAGCAAAACAGTGACTGCGAACTGCGCCAACGCGTTGCTGCAAAGCAAATAGTTTACGCCTACATAAAAGAAAACCGTGATCTTTTAGCGTCTGCAATCGAGAACGGAGCTGACAAAAACAACTCAGGTGTACGCACCTAAAGTGGACTCACGCATAAACATCAGCTCCGCATATACTCAAACGGTCATGATGCAACAAAATGTTATGACTTTGATCATTAAACCTCCTGGCCGAAACCGACTAATTTGTCGTCGTTGCGTGTGAGCAGCTAATGTGCGCGTTGCCTTTCGCGATTTAAACATGGCTTGGCTGTTAGTCGACCAAGCCTTGTTTGTTGATGTCAGAGAGGTTAGAGGCGCTACGAGTCAGTGGTGCAATACGTCGATGCATTGTTGTGATTTGAATATATCGCGAAAAAAGTATTTTAGCGTCTGTAGATGATTATTAGGACTCTATATTTAAAAACCCGAAACACATTCACCTTTAGCCTTCCTCATAAAACTGGATGCAATTGAGTTGAAAACCTTTTGTACATCAATAGCAGTTTCATGATTGTAATTACATTTTATACAGCTTTCATGTCGGATAAACAGAAGCCTTTAATGAATGTTACACAATCAACAATGCGTAAAGACGCACCTACGTCAAATTTGTTTGTGTAAATAAACTCTGTTAGAAATAAAATAAATGTGATAGATGTAAGCATTAATATACATTTTTATGATATTGTTATTAAAAGAATTGACATTAAACCTAGGCCTGAGCTTTAAGTCAATGCTCCTGTTATCAAATGACCAGATAAAATAAGTTTACGTTACGACTGGCCTACTCGGTGAGCGATGTTATTTTAATCGGTAATATTAACCTTAATACGCAAAGTTATAAATGTATATTTTGATGAAACTGTTTTAAAACAACAACAACGTAATTTTTCAGAAAGAAATTGTGATCTTTCAAAACGGATCGTGTCGCAATATCGATAAGCAACGTTTACAAACCCATTATGATCAGACATATTACGAATGTAACCTTTTGGCGTTGAAGCAATTCAACAACTGTACTACATATTGATATTACTAGAATATATCATTGCAGACAGCTGGGTTTGTAACACACAACACTCAAAATTGACAATTTCACAGGACACTTAATCTATTATAATTGTGACAACATCTGAAAAATCGAATTTAAAATGTAATCGAACGATACGATTCATCTTTGTAAGCGAACTACAGCCTTCTGAGTTTTATCACACAGTCCACTATTGCTGCGCTTTATCTGGAAGATTCAACCAAAGCTTAAAATGTACAGTGCCAATATAAACAATCTGTAATACCGAAATAGCGTTTTGTTAAGGGTACAATAAATTCAGTATTCTGTTAGACATGTTTCGTTATTTAGGCGAAGATTGCGGCTTCGACGTCGTCCGATTTGCTGTCGAACAATACTGGTGAAACTGTAAGCGAAATTGATGAGGTGCCGCCCGCTGAAGCGAAATAAGTGTTTCTCTTGAAACTTCTCTTGACGACAATTCCTTATTTTTCATAATTCATATGCGTCTTACAACCAAAATGATTTTTCCTCCATCACTTTACACTTGTAGCTAGATAATGTAGTTTTTGTTTCGATAGGGTTTATGATCTTAGTTCTGTGAATTTAGTCTGAGTCATGCGAGACTGCAAAGTCAAATCTTAGTAGTACTGTCTGCAGAACCGCCGAAACTGTTGATACGTTTCTATCCGTAGAATTCAAAAATAGGTTATTTACTATGTACCATGTGAGGCCATTACGGACAGAGTGTTGGAGCTGTTGTAGCCGAATAGTAGTTTGCAAGTTTTTATTTATAGTATTCCTAAGTCCATGACTAGGTGAGGACTATGTAATGCGTGAAACTCTTGAGTCATTTTCCGCTGAGCAATCGTAACTAAAGAGCTCATCCGTTGCGATTCGTTTAATAACTATTATACTCCCTAGGATTTGGTTACCCCAGTTGTAAAATTGTTGTCTGACATCAAAATGATGCCAAGTCTTATTCAGATGTATTACAGTTTGTTGCTGGTCAATGACATATTAGCAATGTTACCAGTATGGATACTCGTTATTTTTTTAACATTCAGCAAAAACTGAAGTGAAATGCGAACAGTTAATCGCAGTTTTCATCTGAAAGTCATTTTGACTTATTTTGATACGTTTTTGAGATACAATAGTAGTTTTACCTAAAGCCATCTACGCATTGCAAAACATGTTGTCGAAATAGGTCGATATATACAAAAGGCAGTGGCATATATTTCAAGGCTTAAAGAATAAAATTTAGAACCTGGAACTAAAGAAAGTGATTGTGTTGCTATATTTCACAGTCAAGCTTTACTTTATATTTATCATTAGTATTATACAATTAAACTATAGTTATATGTTTGTATTATTAAAATTTTGTGGTTGTTTTGTTAAATCAAAATTTGGCACCCAAAACTTTGACAATAAAACTAAAGCTATCTTCACCCGTACACATTTCTAGCTCAAACCTTGAGCCCAAAATTTAAACAAAATTTTTAAATATGTTTTCGATAATTTAGGTTTTCTGGAATAAATTTTGAACACCATTCAAATTTCAGAAGAGCGAAACAGTACCAGAACAGATATGGAAAGTTTGTGAAAAAAAATCGACGAAATATTGCCAAAACGCTGCATTCAGATTTTGAATCATCGCGATTTGCATTACTTATTTCGCGACAAATTTGAGCCTATTTTGGCAATGTAACGTCTTTAGGCGACCAAGTGAAATACATGCTATGCCGTTCTCGATATACTAAGCCTAAGCCTTAGTGTTAGAATAAGATGAGGTCCTTATATGATCCATGTACTAAGTCTAAGTATAAATAGGGGGGCTGCAGCCCCTTGAATAAGCGCTCTAAGTTGTTTTTTCTGACGCTATAGCATCCGGCACCTAAAGGTCACATGGGCCCAAATTTTGATCAAATTTTATTCGAATTCTGAAACTGTAATCAAGTTTTGAGCGCAAGGTTGAAAATTTGATATTGCGAACGCACATTATACAAATGATTTTGCGCATAACAACAATTTTTATAGTAGTATTCGGTAACGGCCGTGAAAGCCGTTGGCGGGTTGTTAAACTGTCGGCCGAAGATTGTCTCCGCCTCACACCTTGAAGAACATCTTAACCAAAAACACAATCAAGACACTAAGACTTCATAACACTATGAGGCTAACACCAAAATGCGTATTTCTATTCATGTAATATTATTAAATGTGCTTTGAGAACAGCTACATGTGTTGAACGAATATATATAATATGTTTATATTTTCTCAGTACACTATTGCACGCGAAACTATATAAATGACATATGGAAGCGATTACTATAACATAAATAATAAACGATCATTTTACCCTAAATATTTTTTCAATAATTTATACGAGCTAAATCATCACGTACTGACGTTTTACATTATATAAGCAATAAAACAAGTAAGTTTTTTTTTTAAATATAGCCAAATAAAAGTTGTTATAGCACGGTTGAGACGGTAGAAAACAAATATATATTTTGATATTTGTATATGTTACGAGGTTTTGAACAAGTTACGTCCACTATACGAAATTTTTTTTAAATAATCTGATTTTAAGAATCGGTTAAAAAGATTTTGGAATTACAATGATTGTTGTTGACTTCCAAAATATATACGTAAATCTATGACGTACATTTCATAAATTTCTGGTGTTCCGCAATTCGTGATTTTTCAATTTATAATCTTAGGCATAAAACACAACATACAATATTTGGCGTTATTACGCTGGTAAGGTAAGGCAACGCTGATTCCTGCTGGCGCTATAATTTGGCATTGTTACGCCCGTTCACACGTCAAACCTCATGCTCAAAATTTGAGCTAAAAGTCTGAACCCCAAAATTTGATCCAAATTTGTTCAAATTTTGATGAAAATTTTAATGAAATTTGTAATGGAAAAATATTCCACAAAGCCCTGCTTCAAAATTTGAGCTCAAATGCTCAGGTGAAAATTTTTCAAACTCTATTTCTTTGCCCTGACTAGCTAAAGCAATATGCTCGAAAACTTTGTACAGTGCTCACACTTTCAAATACACCAAAAACATAAAAATGCTTTCAAATTTTGATCAATAAAAGAAATTAAAATTAAATAAAAAACACGTGATGTATATAAGGTGAAAAATCGCTGCATGCTAAATGGTTATTTCTTTCTGCATTTTTAGTCTAAATTTTCGGAGTTTGGAACGTTTTTAAATGATTACCTCTAATTGACAATTTTCAATATAAAATTACATATGTCAACGTAATATCACGATGGTTAGTGCGCGTCAGTTTACTTATCTGTTTTATAATTTTTTATGGATCGCCAGAAGAGTTCATAACTAATTTTTCGTCAAATTTGTATAGTACCGAAATGTTTTGTGCGCACTCGTGTAGATAAACCCTCTACAGTTTTCCAAGAAGTTAAAAGTAATATATACCCCTATCGGTACGCTAAACCATAGCGTTAGTCTAAGCTTCGCATTTTGTGTAAGGCTAACACTAAACTTAAGACTAAGCAGGGGACTGCCGTTCCCTGAACCTACCACTGTAAGCATTGCTTTTTCTAAACATAAATATCATTAACTATGGAGTAATACAGAGGCTTTCTCTACACTAGTGCCTTTTTGGGAGCTATATTGAAGGTGTGTGCCAACATGTCGTGTAAATTTATTTTTCTGTCATTTCTCTTAGTTAATAATAATTTTAGCGATTCTTACAGGAGCGCAAGGGCGCAACAAAAAAGGGGGCGTTGGGAGTCATCATTCTTTCCCTTCTATTTGGACTAAAGATTAGTGTGATCGGTACCCCCCCAGCAGTTGTGATTAATTTAAATATTGTGTGACTTTATGGTAAGATAATTCATTGTCCTGAAATGCCTGAAGATGAACACCACATGTTTCGTGATACCGTTAGGGTTACTATTTATACTGTTAATTTTTTGTTAGCCAACCAGTACAAAAATTGAGTAATAAATAGATACATTGCAACGGATAGTATAGTTGAGAAGTTGGGCTCGAGGCTTGAGAAGTTAACACCAATATTCTTGAGCCGTGCCGACCATCTTTGAAAACCTAGCCGAGCAGACGTTCGCCAAAAACCTTGAGCGGCTCGACGCGGCTCGTCAACAACACTAAGTACAGTTGGGCAATTTTTACATATGTGGAAATGCACTCTTACTGTGGAAAAATCAAGTCCGTCATCCACATCCACCCGAATGTTTCGATGGAAACAGGAAACTTACTTATTTCTATAATTTCCTTGCATTGCCACACCACCATGTGCGTCGATCCCGGAGAAGAGCGGGACTAGTCTCCCCACTTTTCCACGCTCCCTTGAGGTATTATCGTTTTCTCTGATTTGATTAATGCAGAACACATAGCAGTTTGGTAACTGTGGACATTAATGCGTTAATGTGATGCCTGTCACAATTTATAACATGTATGAATCCTAGATGACGTTTACTCTACTGCCTACAACGAAATATATCATACGAATGACTTTATATTTGAATCCCGGATTACAGAGTTGAAACTTAATTTCCTGAAATAATGGCTCGTATTGTCTGGGGTAAGCCAAATGGTAAAAGTGTTATCAACTGTATTCAAAGATTCCTTGATGACGCTTAGATCTGCCTAACAGCGTGGGACATCATGTTAGTCGTGGAGTTCGAAGTTTAAATGTTCCATTTCAATTTCATTATTGATGGCTTCTCATTCATAGTGGTTATTCAAGACTAGCATTTTTTAAATAGTTTTCCTTCTAGAGTGCGATCGAATTCTCTCTTAAAAAGAAATGGTTATGATGCAGCCGCCTCGGCGAGTTTGAGTCTTCAGTGAGTTTAACGTTATCGGCTTTTCTTATCTGACCTTGCCATCCAACCGTAGCACTAGATGCCGACCTTAGTGTTCCTTAGTTCCTCACCATTTTGTAGGATTGTAATACCCTGAACGTAAGATTATTTTTTCGCGAAATTCTATTGCTTCACAAAACAAAAAAGGCTGTTATATATGTTTGATCACATCCATTTTTTACAACTCATCACGTCCGCCACGTCTAATTTTAATCCCCGAGCATTTTAATCCAAGCTGGCACAAATTGGTAACGTCATCGAGTCGAGTAGGAAGTTGAAACTTTCTGACTGGCCGAATCCAGGTAAAATTACAGTCGAGAACCCGAGCTTAACCTGAAAAATTTGGCTCTTTCTCACCTCTAACAGATAGCTAAAAATCTCATTTATACATGCATTACAATCAATCATAATTTCACGTTAATCTAAATCAGACGATGAAAGACGCTGACGTCAAAGACAAGATTTAGTATAATTCTGGACCGAGAAATGTTTTTGAACATTCCAGGTTCTCGTGGAAACTTTTGGTCATTCTTTGTACTGTGGTGTCCATGTAAGGTTTCTGCATGTTATTATAGGTCTAGAACGTGGCATCATCACGTTTTTACCCCGTTTTTCGAAACAAAATATGTCGCCTGTCGCAAGGATTGAAATCTTGATTCAGATAGAACTTTTGTTAGGCAACGGCTATAAAGGCTTGCCGATGGCTCAACAGTGGCCAACACTATTGGAAGGTTGATGCAAAAAAATTTCCAAGATTTTACCATTTTTGTCCCCATATTTGCGCAATTTCGCTCGATTTTAGCCAAAATATTCCGCGCACTTTCGGAAAGGGGAGTTGGACAACTTTCCAGGGGGGATCGGTTGAGGTCCGAGCCTCAGGGAAGATAACCACCCTCGTCACCGCTGTGAGCATGTATTTCTTATGCTCTCCAAAACTGGGGATAGCATAAAGGAGTTGGTTACAACGTCATTTTTTCTAATATAGGATTTTTTCCAGTCTCAAATAGCAGGTCCGCGACGGATCTGCCAAAGTCAAAGCCGAATTAGGAAAATATTAGAGATTGAGCCGGGATTGACAAGTTCATGCGATCATGGCAATGACCCGATGACTCGATTACAGTAATCACGGCTCGGTAACAACGCAGCAGAGCATAAATGATTGTGTTCTGCGAAGCCGTAAAGAAAACAATATTTGAAATCTTGGATATCAAACAAGAAGCCACTTCTTGACATACCATCGAATTAAAATTGCCATATGTTTAGGTTCTTCTCCAGTCGCTACAGTCATGATAAAACGTGTTCAGACATGTAACCTACTTGGATCTGTGTGTAGATAGTCATGTCGTGTTTCGCAGTAGATTATAGACTAAATATCAAGACATTTGAAACAACTTTCTTGTTAAAAAACTTGGCAATTAACCGAAAGCATGACGTTTTGTTCGTATCTGTCGTAACATTGTAAAAATGAACAAATATTTCTGAATTGTACTGGATATCTTCGACTAGTTCGATCCCCCCTTTGAAATGTGTGCTGCGCCCCTGCAGGGGACCTGCCACCAAGGGGGTGAGGGCAGGGACGAGTATTGCTGCTCCAACCATTTTTATAGAATGTTTAATAGACTTTCTTGAAAAAATTTTATGCCTTTGGCGCGCGGAAGATTATTACAAACGACCTTCTTTGTTCTAACCTTAGCGAAAAAATAACATGAAATAAGTTAAGAAAAATTTACCAAATTTACCTCGTCCACTTTTGCCTGTTTTCCCAAAATTGTCCGCGCGCTCGGACGCCCTCACTTACACCCCATGGACACATATGTTTTGCAGTGCAAAGTGTGATACGGGTTCGCTACAGTTAAATCGTGGCTGCGCTACTGGATTTATACAACTAAGCATTTTCAACTGAAGTACTACAAACAGATTTTATGATCCTAAATTTGATTTTATCATTTTACTAGAAGTTTATTTATAGTTCAATGTGATTTACTAAGTCATGGCATACTGAAACCAAGCTTTGTACGCAATTTATCAAAGCTTTGTTCAGTAAGAAAATTTTGTAGCTACGTTTTCACTGTCCCACGCTTTTGTAGTAGATTTTTCAAGCGTGGATATGAACTATTTCCTGTCACGCAATCCACCAGCACGTTTCAAAATTATTGGCTTTGCATGGCTCGACCACTCCTAATAAACTCCCTGCAATCCGCCAGCACGTTTCAAAATTATTGGCTTTGCATGGCTCGACCGCTCCTAATAACTCCCTGCAATCCACCAGCACGTTTCAAAATTATTGGCTTTGCATGGCTCGACCACTCCTAATCAACTCCCTATCAACTCCTAATCAACTAATCACTCCTAATCTAACTCCTAATCAATGTGGGTATTCACGAAGTATTTTTAAACAATGATACTGCGAAAATCAGCTGAGAAGTGCCTACCGAGTACTGTTTTGTAATTCCATATTTTAATATAGACGAATGGCGTTTGCTACACAAAACGAATGGTGTCTGCGCTACAAAACAGGTTCCACTATTCGAAAACGACTGTACTTAAAGAGGACAAAACTGTATAAAATACATTCTGGTAGAGCTTCAAACGACACTGCGTTGTCGTTTATGATATACGTTGGCTTTGGCGTTAGTTTTTTTACAGCACTTTTGTACTAAGTAATCCGACGACAAGAAATGTTTATGCATAACTTTATGTATATATATTAATAAGAACTAATAAACTTTAAACAATAGTATAATTTGTACCATGTGAATTATAGGCTTGTTTTACGTTTCGAAATTTTATATGTTGTCAAAAAACACGTTTTAGGACCTTATAGAGTCTTTGCGAAAACTTCTTGATTGTCTATATTTATATGAACCAGGTATGTATGCTGCACCGAAGAGTTTTGTCATACTACAACATATATGTACATGGTGGGATAAGGGGGATTGTCAACGCCTTTCGCCGCTCTCATCCAGCGGGTACCCTGATTTCGCTGAGGTTGCATCGCACCGGAGACGCGATGAAAATTTTGGCAAAGCTATGAATAATCGGGAGTAAATGATCAAAACTTGAGTCGAATTAATAAAAATTACGAGAAAATTGACAAAAATTGAGGAAAAATTGATAAAATTAAGAACAGTTTTGAGTCCTAAGAAATTTTGGAAAAATTATTCTATTCCCTGACAACCTCATCCTCCTGCCGGCTTGCTAATCTCCCCTGGGGACGACCACCTTCCCGAAGCTCCCGCTATCCCTATGAGACTTCGGACCTTAACCATGTATTGACTAAGTGGTAACACACACTGCTTTAAGTAGGCGCATCGATTGAGATGGATATTCACGGTTAAGTGTGGAAAAACAAGATTGCATTAGGGAAATTTTGTACGAGAGTGTCACGTTCTTTTACAATTTTTATAATGACATCTTGATAAACCCTGGCGTAGTCCACCGAGATGAAAAGTCATATTCAATCGATTTTAGATGCTCGATGGTTTCAGTTTATAAATATACAGTTTAAATTTACTGCCGGAAGATACCACATCGCAAAGTCTCTAAATCCACCAGCCTACGGGGCTACATGACTATTGTAGACACGTAAAATATGTATGCTATCTAGAGTTCAATTTCAAAATTTGCAGGTATGAAACATTTTGTTGATCAAGCGTATATTGTCAAACCGCTGCTGAAATATTGCGAAAAGTTTATGAGAAAATTAACGCATTCGCAATTATTGCGATAATTACAGTTGCGTAATTTACTCTTAGTGCAGTTTTCACTCCCGCACTCGTATCCGTAACGAGCCTTCGTCAAGGACAGTGACTCTCAAGAAAATAATTAGCGCAAAATATATTGAATACAAGTTATTTTAAGTTGTTTGTTTTACTGAAGTGTGTTTTATATTGCCACCGATATTGCACTTGTATAAACTACGCCGTCAAAGCAGAAATACAAACTATATTTCAGAACAAAATATTGTTTTTTGACTTAAGTTTGCGCCACACTTTGTGATATAATGATATTCTTAGAAAACGGTTACTTTGTACATGATTCCTTTTAGTAATCCACAGCTTATTATTTATTCACGTTTTATTTTAAGTTAAATGTTTAAGTTTAAGTTTTGTTTTATTTTATTATAAGCTAAAAGAAATGACGAAATGAATTGTGTTGTATAGCTATTACAAATGCTATTACTTCCAATGAATATTACGCGGTGTTCGTGTTATAATGTCCCCATAGTTTAGAACCTATGTACACCACACTGTGTCAGGCACACTGTTGACAGCAGGGTGCATTTGACACCCCATGTTTGTATAAATTTTTTCTTGAGTAGCTAGCTAGTGGTATTGCTACTTCTTGACAATGTCGCGCACACCGTTTCTTGTTTGCAATTTTATTGACGGTGTGCGGCATTATCTCGTCAACATTGGTAGTCTAGATCCAAATATCCAGATTAAAAAATACACACACAGAAGTTCACTAATACGCAGAGCTACAGACGGTTTCAGTTCCAGTTAATTCGCGCCAAATTGGTAGCTAAGAGTGTGTACGACACTGTACACAAAAAAGTACTAGCTAGGAGTGTACCCTCGGCAATTCATTTACGGTATGGGTGTGAGCTTGACTGTCTATACGGTACGGTCACAACTACAGGGGTGCAAAATTTCCAAACAACGGGGACATTATAATATGAACGCTGCATTAAGGCTTTATACCTCAAGACCAAATTAACGCCATTGACAAAACGTGGCTTTTTGAAAGAGCGCGAAAATTGTAGCAAAATGGGAATTATATATTGTAATATGAGCTGTTTGGCCATAAACTAAGCTTTGAGGTTTGGAAAAACAAAATTCAATGTTGAAAAGTTTGTCAGTTTTGGACAGGGAAATTATGAAGATGGATATTATCTTCCTACCAGGTTTTATAAATTAAAATAATGTGGTACATGAAATTAGTGCATGTATTAACTTAAATGCGTTTTTCTTCAAGTGTATTTTAGCTGCAATATGTGGATACGTTTTAAATATTGGAATATCCACTACTGAGTAATATAAATATAAACACGTACAATATTATTTGTCATTTTTATATAGTTATGCAATTAATATACGATTTCCAATAGTGTTTAGCTAACCATATATCCAATATTTATATTTTACACTATTGGAAATCGAATAAAGCAAAAACTATGGGAATTCATTAAGTTTCCCGTTTACAGGACAAATTTTTATTTTACTTAGCAAAATAAAAATTAATTACGCTTATTTAATTTTAACTGTGGTACGCCATTGTTATTATTTATTTTCTATACCACCTGCTAATGCGGTGTTAACGGTATAATGTCCCCGCTGTTTAGAACCTTTGTCCTCCTGTAGTCGTTACCCTAACCTATGGACAGTCATGGTCACACCCATGCCATGAACCAATGTCCGATATTGTACAACACACTCCTAGCTACCATATTTTTATTTAATGTGTCGTACACACCTTTAGCTACCAAATTCTCGTGCATTAACAGTAACGGATACTTTCTGTAGCTAATACGATGTATAAGTCAGGTATTCTGTGTAGTTTTTTAAGAAATCTCGGTATATATATCTAGACCACATGAATGTTGACGAAATTCATGTCGCACACCGTCATAAACTTTAAATAAGACATGATGTGCATGACACCGTTGAAGAGAGGCAATACCCTAGCTAGCTACTCTCGAAAAAAATTAATATAAAACGTGGGGTGTGTAACACACCCTATTGTCAATAGTGTGCATGACACAATGTGGTGTACATAGGTTACAAATGTTGAGGGCATTATATAAAGTGTTTTGCTGCATTATTGCTTAACATGAAGTATAAAAGGGTCCCGTCAGTCAGCACACCCAACCCAAATTGGGTCATTTTTTGAGATACAGCGATACTTTTGATCACAGGCCGACTGGATCAGAAAACGTCCAGTTCGATTCGGCGACTTTTATCACAATTTTTTCGATTTTTTCGGTTTCCAATGGTTCTTGCCACCCAAAATTTTCAAAAATAGTTTTTTCTTCACAAATTCACAATTTTATATATCATCCGTACTGTCTTGACGAGCTGAGTCGACTAGTTCTAAAATCACTATATCTTCAAAATTGGCCAATTTTGTGCTGAAGGGGGAGGGGCGGATAACCGGAAAGACCCGTACAAAATGACATTTGAACGATTATATAAGTCTGTAGGTTTGTGACTTGCATCAAATGTTTTATACATTTTGTGAGGTCGATAATAAATTGCTAAAATTAGTTCGGTATCAATAATACACTAGAAAGCCGTATGTTTTACTACGCAACATCTAGTACAGTTTGGCTGTTGTTAGTCTAGTCTAAAATTTGCGGCAGCATGGTACAAAACTAAAATGTTCATTGGAGAATGAAGCAACGTTTTTAACACACGCTGAACTTGCTTTAACGAATATTAAATTATTATTGTAGTAACAGAAGCTCATTTACCGGATTAAGAAACTTTAATCAGGATTAAGAAACTTAATCTTGAATCACTAGAACTAAGGAGGTTGCAGTTTCACGTAATAATGGTATATAAAATGCTTCATGATGGTCTAATTTGTTTCATGTGTCCGTTGTAACGACAACTAGAGACCATGCCAAAAAGCTGATTAAAATGAAATTTAAGACTAACACATTAAAACACTCACTTCCCATAAGGGTTATTAATGCGTGGAATTCGCAAGATTTCCCAGAATCTGTAGGTAACAAAAATCTTCCAAAGCTAAACTATTCAAAGACTTTACTTAAACAGGTTGACATACCTCGCTTTTTACGTTATGACAGACACATATAGTCACATGTAAGATGGAACCACTCACTGATTAGTCTTTATTGGTTGACACATTGGTGTTTATTTGTTCCGACAAGAACAATAGTTGGTTAAAATTTTAGCATGTATGTATAAAATATATGCAGTGATTAACCAATAAAATTTTGTTTTGGTTGTTTGTTTGGATATTGCGTAAAAGAAAATATTTTTTGCTGCAGAGTAATTTTATTCAGCAATGAATTTAAAAACAGAATTTATCGCTTTTATCACACTTTGATATTTATTTGTTTTCAAGTAATAGGTTCCCGCAGTAAACGCTAAAGCAGCCGATAGGCAATGTAGTTGTCCAACGGCAACAGAAGCTGTAAATCGAAAACTATTCAGTTACTAACAATGATGTGCTCTGGCAATAATTGCGAACTATACTAAAGGCAATTGTAATTATATATTACAAATACTCATACAGTTTTATAGCAACGATGAGTGTTATGCACTCTGTGAAGAGTAATTTGACAATTAATATAATAAGCTGAAAATATAGAAGCTACAATTTTATAATCAGCTACAACGTTTCTTTTATCATATTCCAAAAAAAAACAATAGATATTTTATATTAGTATGACGTGGTTTGTCTGGTTGAGAAATTTCTAAAGGCAATGCTTGCCACCGCTCAAATTTTGGTATACGATACGGTTTGTTTGAATCAAATGAAATTTATTTAGTTTATTTTGAGGATATGGAATCACAGTGTTTATAGGTACTGGCACAATATTTATCTACATACAAAGCTACAAATATTATGCGAATGCTCAATAATACTTACATGCTTGGAATGGCATACAAAAAATATGGGCTTGTCATATTTAGGATTTAAAGAAAGTGCCCGCATAAAGTATTTTCATTCATTAAAATAAAGACAACAGCTACTGTAATTAAACCTCACGTCCATCAGAAAGATAATTTTTACTTTTGGCTGATTTCGATAAAAAATTGTGTAACAATATTCGCAATGGGTAAATTATTACTACGTAAGCATTAAGATAAACAGGAAAGCATTTTGAAAGAATGTGTATTAATATATTTACAAGTATAAAGTGATGACGGAAGTTGATAAAATGTTCATTAATTGTACACTGTTTATGCCTCGTTTTGTTATTATTAATTGAAACTCGTTATGTAAAACAGCGAATGCTTTTTAACAATCGGACTAACGGATTACTTGAAACTCGGAATTATTCAACCGACTACGACATTAAATGGACCAACAAACCGACTTGATGTCTACACTTTGGCGTTCGCCTAAAGTCACAGAGACTCTACAAATGATGCGCACAAATGATTTATCTATTTGGCATGTTTGAACATTTGTTTATTAACCTATTCGTATCTTATCCGCACGGACTTATGTTTGTATAAATGGTCAGAGAGCGGCTACACGTACAGCTACCGTTATGAAGCAATTGGCGACGTACAATTTGAATAAACTAAATCGTCTGAGATACACCGGGTTCAACATTCTTCAGGCATTGAACTACATAACATGTGCAAAATCTATTTTAATGGCGTATAGGAAAACGAAAGTACATAAATTTTATCGCAAATGTTATGGTGATGCAAAACAAGCGGCGAATATATCTATGGCGGACCGACTGTCGAACAAAAGATAGTCACATAACAGCGATTACGTAGAGTGGTTTCCAAGGCATATTACAAATAAAATTAAGAAGGTAGTTCTTTTGATTATACACTTCATGAATTATCATAGTCATACCTCAATATATCTTGATTATAAAGGTGGAATTGTAAAGGAGATGCTCTGTATTTGGAGTTGTTGTTTGTTTATTTAACAAAAGTCGAAAACATCAAGTTATCTAATGAGTTGTTTGGCAGGGATGAAATGTTTTGAAAGTATATAAATAGAGAAAGAAAAAAATATTCCCACAATCTTACAATTTTACATGGTTTTGTGCACCAAGCTTACCTACATCAGCAAACATTTTATTCAAAGTCATACTACAGAACGAGTTCCAGACAGTTTAATACTTATCATTAATTACCATTCATATGTCACTGAAGCCTAATGTCTAGTGCCTATCACGGTGGTATACAGTATTTTCTGCAAGGCAAAGAAGAGGAGCATTTAAAGCAACCTTGACAAAGTCATTGATTATCGGATATTGACTGAAAAAGCTGATTATATAATTTGCGTTATTTTACAGAGGGCATGACATATCAATCACAGCGGTTGTTTTCGGCAACAACTAATATCATGCACACCGATGAAGATACAACTTTCTATGTGAATATGGTGCTAAACGGGGGTGGTGATTGAATGTAGTGTTATGTACCGTTTCTTCAAGTATTATGTAAAAAGGCCTGTAAAAATCCGCCTGATTAGGATACTGTGCTTACGACAAGTTTTTCTACTCATGTAATTGCAAGTACCCACGTTCGCAAGCAACAGCACCGTCCTACTGCCATTGTATACCTTGCCGCATTTGCCAGGAACGGTTCCGTCTACTGTCAGTTGCCAACCGATCCTTACACTGCAAGCAGATATAGATATTTTCATTAACTGTTGCGATTACGTTTACCAGCAATCTTAGACTATGTAACTTTGAATTGTAAGACTGTATAGCTCGAGGCGAGGAGATAGATAAAACTTAGATTTTTAGAAAAAACTAAAAATCTATGGAAAATTAAAAAATTTGTAACTTTGGTTTTTCCGTGAAAAATAATATTTAAAAAAAACGGAAATCAAAGCTTCAAAATTTTGGCAGTTTTAATAACCGGATGAGTTAGGGTTTGGGTGCTATGTCAACCGCTGCCGCAACATTAAAATAAAATAAACACTATGATACCTGAGAACCGTTCAACTCTGACTTAAATTTTTTTCTTGAAACTCGATTTAATTCCAATAAGACGTATATATTTTTACAGTTTGTAATGCCTTCAAATCGTTTATATATGTGAAGATTACTCTATTGCAATTCCACCAAGTCAAAACTGAGGATCAGCGAAACTTTCGTTAATTTATTCAATTTCCCACGTATATTGTCATATAAATTTTAATAGATTATCACTTTAATTTTGTCAAATTTTTACTGTCGCATACCTCTTTGTGTTTAACTAGCTTTCTTTTTCTACCAGCCACAGCATTATGGTGCATCAGCGCTAAACATCAAGTATAAAATTATAGAAATTAAAGGATCATTAGCCCCATGATTTGCAACGAAAATCGCTCGCAATTTTTGTGCAGACATTTGGTTTTCAAAGCAACTTGTGTTTTTAAATACATAAGAATATTCGTACACAAGTTATAATCAATTGTTAACGCAAGCACACTGAAGACATAATTGAAAATATTATACGAATAGGCAATATGTTAGCATTTGGAGTTAATACTGATAATGTCCTAGTGATCGCCTTAAAATTATGTAGAAAGATCATCAAGTAGTCAATGTCGATTCTATTTACATCCGTTTAGTTTTCGCCTAACAAACATTTTGATTTAAGTCTTGACCGCTACCGCTCGTTGGGCACAACATAAGCGGTGAACCAAATGTGATATATAAAACAAAGTTAAGGAAACACTGACATTGCGCAGTAAACGACTGATTTTAGCTGACTGCAATTCACCTGTTTATGAAGTAAATAAAAACTTAAAAACTGAAAATAGACCGAATAAAAATCCAAAACATTTAAATATTATTTGAAATTAATATACAATCCGAAGGGATTTCGGTTTGTGATCTTAAACAGCTAATACCACAATGACAATTTATAGCACGCATGATGTATATCATGCGTAACTGTCACGAACGTATTTGTCGCTTATACAGTATGGCGGTGCAGCAGTCGAGTTGGGTTTAGACGATGAACAACTGATTACAGACATTATTTAAGAAGCTTGGTTCGATTTTCAAATTAATCGAAAAGTGTAATGATGTTACATATCTTGTACACAACATGATATGCTTATGAATTATTGGTCAGCCAATGTCTAGATCAGACACGAATGTTACTTTGCGACAAACTGCGACAAACAAAATAGTAGCTCGAACAACAAGAATTGCATGGTATAAAGGCGAATATTACAGGCAAATATTCTTGACGCAGCTTCCACTGACGATAAGACCAATTCCATGAAGGCTATGTGGCTAACAAATGAATAATACTCGCTTTATATCGAATATTTAACGAAGCAGATTTCTCGATCGACTAGATTTTTATGAATACGGTTTATTTTCGGAGTTGGTTGCTGCTTAAATAAAATCCTCCTGGGTATCGCAGATGAGCCGAAAACCATCACCGTGCCGCTGTTCAAGTATTTATTTAAATCGAATGCTAATAGTTCTGTGCACAACATGCCAAGAGTTTCAGCGTTTGATGCATATTGCGATGTAGGATTTAACGTTCGTAATATGTTACGTCGACGATGTCTTTATGA
>JASANE010023615.1:0-32098 GCA_030248225.1 Trileptium ribeirensis
CAAAAATTCTCACATGAAAGTGTTACTTTCATAGACATTTTGCATTTATACATTATAATGCATTATGTATAAAATATTAGCAGTAGCAATAGTTGTAGAAAAATTAATTCGATATTCATGGTTATAAATAACACATAAATTCTTATAAATAATTCTTGTCTCAAACAACGAAAATCTGGTTTATATATATAGTGGAGAGACGGCGGGGGGGACCCCACATTTCAAGTCCCGTATATTCGTGAGCCTCCAAATGCCAACCCACCCGAACCCCCTCAGCTAAATTTATTAATCCTCTCCAATCTGCGTTTTCTGTATGCTCAATATCTTTATACATTTATTACTACTTGTTTGTAAAGCTAAAAAAAGTTTTCTAGTTAAATGTACCTGACAATGTGAAAATACGTAGCGTATATAGCAAATTTTGTTCCCACGCTTTAAATTTTTCCCGAAAATGAGCATGAGACCACCAAATCAAACTCACTATTCGGAAAGCTGTGGACAGCCCAGCAGATCTGTGGTTTTAAATATTAATTGTAAAAAGGTCAAATTGTTTACTACAGCGCTTGGACAAACCGAACAATCTATTATTAGGGAAAGAATATCGAACGGCAACTGAACAGGACATCCTATCTGCTACGCAAACTCACTCAGCTATCAGTAACTAACAGTTATATTTTTGCTAGTAATGATTTCACGCCAGTATGATGATCCGCGAGTTAACGATGGTCAGGTTTAAAACATGCAGGACAAAACGTCCCGTCTGAGCAAACATGAAACAGGGATCATAAAGCCAATGATGGATGAATTATTAATATCTGCTCCGATAGAAACAAGGCTTTCTTCTACTACCAGCATACCTCGCGCGGCAAAGAAATCGTTGCCCAAAAACGGAAATCCCGGTCGATTGGCAAGAACGATCATCCGAAAGTCAGGATGCATTCGTATAGTCTTCGAGTCCGCCGCTGCATCGATGGGTGCTTGAAAAAAAATCTATCAAACAAAATCGGATACAACACTCAATACACACCAGAAAATACCTATATTGTTCACCTGGCTAGTCCGAACTTCGGAAATTATAGCCGTGGCCTAAGTCCCCCCGGCTCACCTGCCGGGGGGGGGGGCAATTTTTTTCCCGGATTTTGTCGCGTTTACACGTAAATTTTTCTCACCATGGGCCTTTGAGCCGGGAGGTACATGTTCATTCTCGGGGAAATTTTAAAGTGGGGGGATAAATTTTGCTTAAAAAACAAAATATTTCCATATTTTCATGCATTTTTACTACTGTGAACGTACTTTCAGGCTAAAAACAATGTTTTAGCATTATAAATAGTGGTAATTAATGTTTAAAAAACAATTTGCAAACAAAGAACATAAATTTTCAGACATAAAAAATTTTTGGAATTAGTTGAACATGGGGGTTTCGGCCGAGTGGGGGAGACGGACATGGGGGATTTGGAAAGTGGTGGGGTCCCCCCACCCCCCCCCCCCACTGTGGACAGGCCAGCCAAAAATGACTGTCGCTCGCTCGCGACTCGCTCGACATAAATTTGTTCTAAAAATAGAATTTTCTATTAATTTAAATAGTTGCGAAATCTCGAGTGAGCCACTCGCCTCGAGACTCGCTCGAACTCGCTCGCTCTAATTGCGACGGTCATTTTTGGCGAGTACTGTATGTCAAATGCACAACAAAATGCATTACGTGTGCGTTTAAGCTATCTCTTTGCGTTGTCGAATTGCCTTTATAATCGATCTTTCACCATCGAGAATCAAACAAGCCCTTGTTCTTTTTTTCTGCATCAGCAAATTATTGGTTAGCTTCCGAAGTATTATTAGGACTCTAAAGAATTAATAAAAGCATTAATTTAAAAAAATTCAGAAACCGATACCTGACTTCTCCATTAGATGAAAATTTTGCAAGGTACCCTGGTTCAAACCTGGCGGGTGCCGGATTTTGCAGGAAGACCCCCTGGCTCGAACTTGGAAGAGGCAAAGTGGCAGTCAAAATCTCAACACTTTCACATTTAATATTTCTTAGCGAAAAAGGCTAAAACAGTTAGTAAATAGCGTCAGAAACGGTGCAAAAATGTCTATACTGTTAAAAATAACTTTTCAATAATTTTTTGCTGCCATTAATCAAATTTTTAACTTCAATAAGGGATTTTTGAAAAAAATTATGTCAACCTGGAGATGTTTTTACCGGGCGGAAGCCAAAAACTTTGCCAGGGGGCATTTTACGAGAGAGAAGAAGCCAGAATTTCGGCAAGGGGCAAACCGGTGACCATCCTTTTTGCTAGGGGCCCCCGATAAATGCCAGGGCCCATAACCTTTAAACACTTTGGAGAAGCCATGAGATAATTTCGTTGCTAACGATTAACAATTCAGTTACTGGCTCAGAAAACAAAAAACACTCGGTATAGAAAACTGGAAAGGACCCGCAGACATACCATCCAACGCAATTATGTGACGACCATCTGCGAGATACATTTCGTTAATAACAACTAACAATTTAGTTACTGGCTCAGAAAAAACATTCAGTATAGAAAACTGGAAAGGACCCGCAGACATACCATCCAACGCAATTATGTGACGACGATCTGCGAGATTCATTTTCGTTAATAACAACTAACAATTTAGTTACTGGCTCAGAAAACATTCGGTATAGAAAACTGGGAAGGACCCGCAGACATACCATCCAACGCAATTATGTGACGACCATCTGCGAGATACATTTCGTTAATAACAACTAACAATTTAGTTCCTGGCTCAAAAAAGCATTCGGTATAGAAAACTGGAAAGGACCCGCAGACATACCATCCAACGCAATAATGTGACGACCATCTGCGAGATACATTTCGTTTCGTCGCAGCAGAGATTTCAGAATACAAGTTACGTATGTCGGCGCTTTGTCACCTTCGTCAACAACTAGAACTTCCCCATTTTTTACCGCTTTCACCTAAAATATAACGACAAAAAGTGATTCCCATAATGCTACAAAAATAATACCAGCTTGTGTCGGATTTCTGTGAAAGGTAACAGCGGACATATAGCGAACGAATCGGAATCAAACAAACAGTAGTATAAGCTGTCATGCGAGATTTTTTAACACCGATATTATTTTAGTTACAATTATTTAGTAAAACATGTAGGTGATAGGACAATTTGAGGGGTGTGTTCGCAAAGAAAATTAAAGCTTAAATTAATGTTTAAATAATCTGAACAAAAATTATATTTTCGAACGTCCAGTTATTTTGAGATCAAATGCCATCTGCGCATGCAGTCGTTAAGTATGAACGAACAACATTTTTGTAGATTGTAGAAACTTCGCTACAGAGGCGTCAATCACACGATGTACAAATGTTAATTAATAGATATCCACAATATTCATACTGCTGTAGATTTCGGCCAGCGCCCAAATGTAATTGCAATATTCGCATGCATCTTGGCTCCATCAAAGACTGAATTATTGCAAATGAAGCAGCAATGAAAGAAACAGTGCGACACAGTTTCAAGTTTGTTAAGCAACATTAAACACATTCTAAATCACTACTAGAGTAAAAATTAAATTAATATAGCAAAAAATGTGTGATAGTAAAGTTAGTTATTGCGATAATTTGAAAATGGTTAAATTTGAATAATTGAGAATTCGAGTGGAACAAGAAATTTCAATTTTGGCTCTGGAGGGGGCTATGAGAGTTTCCTGTCTATCTGTCGCACCTGTATCTCAATAACGGTTGGGCGGATTTTAATGCAAGATAGCTCATTCGAACCGCAATGGTCGATTTAGGTGTAGTGACGGAGCCTGATTTTTTGAATTTTTCCCGTGGGAAAAGTTATGCGGGCAAAATGACGTCATTTTGGCCCATTTTTGGGCACCCCTCCAGTTTTTGCGAATTTTCTAAATAAGTAAACGAGGTATCCTCAAAATTAATAGGCCTATTCCATGTAGCGTTGCGGCTTTCCAATGATATATAACAAGTTTTTCAACTACTTCCCAAACTGGAGTCTATAAGCTTATAGTTGACGCCAAATTTGATATTTGGTGGAAAGTAGTGAGAAATGCACCTAAATGTGTGTTTTTTGTTGCTTTTAGTGTCTTATTTTATGGGGTTTTCTGGGCAGATAAACTCATTGCCGGTGTTAAAAATATTTTTGGGCAATTATTTTTTACTCTTCTGGTTCATACTTGGCATAAAAATGACGTTTTCGAAATTTTTGATAAGTCGTGAGGAAAAGCACCTGAATGTGTGTTTATTGTTGGTCGTAGCGTCGGATATGGGGTTTTCTGGGCCGACAAGCTCATTGCAAGTGTCGAGAATATTGTGTGGCAAATATTTTTCACACTTCTGCTTCATACTTGGTATAAAAAATGAGATTTTTCTCAAGTGTCGGTTTGAATTCTTTAACGTTCTTTTCACGGTCAATTTAGGGTTTTATTGGATTATTAAATTGTTAGTTCATTGTTTTTGCACTCGTTGTATGATGTTTTGTCTGCTGTATACGTTGGCTAACAAAAAGAGGCAGGCGTTACTTTATGACTCATCACTCACGGTTTATATAATGCTGCACCTGCGTACTGTGTGTAGGCTTTGTTTGTGTGTGCTTTCTACAACAGACTTCGGGGGATTGTTCTCACCACTCGTATGATAATAAATTGAAATATTAACATCATAAAATAATCGGTACAGAAAAATAACTTTTAACATGCATGAGTAAAATTAAGCTGCGCCCCTTACCATCCTATTTTGACAAAAGCGAATGCCATTCAGTTGTTCAGTGAACACAAATTTCATTTTTGCGTTAAAGAACAGAAATTAGTCCGTTTAATACTCCATACATTATAAATTGAAAATGCTCGCGAACACATTGGTGTTAAAGTACGGGGGCTAAATTGCATTCGCTAATGGCGTTATGGAACATATAAATGTCGAAATTGGATACGGCTATTGAAATCCTAGTTTTGTTCGCCAACAACGATTTGTATATGGTGTCAAAATAGGATGGTTGGGGGCGCATCTTTAAGTTTACTCTTGCAACAGTCCTTACTTATGGTGTCTACGCCTAGGCTGTGTTCTCACTGCATCCGATCCGATCAGCTTATGTGTTACACTGATCCGACCAAGTACGACTCAATAATGCGCGCCTATCGTATACCATGTATATTACACTCATTATTTTTCCAAAAACGCACGACAAATGTACATAAACTATGGTATCGGCTGCTGTGTGAACGCAGCCTTAACAGACGGATCAGACGTCAAAACGATACCGAACACCTACAAAATCGCAGCCAGAATAATGACCGAACGAAAAGATTTTGTCGATTAAGCTCTGGGTCAGATTGTGACAGCAGCGATCATTTTTTAATCCGTACTATAAAAGCACAAGCATGACATATGTTGAACCGTAGCAGTAAAATGACTGAAAATGAACACCAGACACCGACGTGAATCCGGAAATAGCCGAGCGAATAACGCCCTACACACTCACACGGCGTGACCATCAGAAATACACCGCAACGCTTCAGAAACGTTATCACATTTCAAGGAGACACCGGACTATAGCCGCGCATTTTTAAGTCGTACTTGGTCGGATCCAGTGTAACGACAAAGCGGATCGCATGGGACGCAATGTGAACACAGCCTAGGCGTAGACACCAGTAGGGTGAGGACTGTTGCAAGAGTAAACTTAAGATGCGCCCGTACCCATACCTATTTTGACACCATATACAAATCGTTGTTGGCGAACAAAACTTGGATTTCAATAGCCGTATCCGATTTCGAACATTTTTCTGTTCCATAACGCCATTAGCGAATGCAATTCGGCCCCTGTACTTTAGCGCCAAATGTGTTCGCCAACATTTCAATTTATAATGTATGGAGTATGAAACGAACTAATTTCTGTTCTTTAACGCAAAAATATGAAAATTGTGTTCACTGAACAACTGAATGGCATTCACTTTTGTCAGAATCAAATAATAAGGGGCGCAACTTAATTTTACTCATGCATGTTAAAAGTTTTTCTGTACCGAATTGCATTTATGATGTTAATATTTCAATTTATTATGGTACGAGTGGTGAGAACAATCCCCCGAAGTCTGTTGTAGAAAGCACACACAAACAAAAAGCTTACACATAGTACGCAGGTGCAGCATTATATAAACCGTGAGTGATGAGTCATAGTTACGCCCGCCTCTTATGATAGACAACGTATGCAGTAGACAAAACATCATACAACGAGTACAAAAACAATGAACTAACAATTTAATAATTCAATAAAATCTTAAATTGACCGTGAAAAGAACGTTAAAGAATTCAAACCGACACTTGAGAAAAATCTCATTTTTCATACCAAGTATGAAGCAGAAGTGTGAAAAATATTTGCCACACAATATTCTTGACAGTCGCAATGAGTTTTCGGCCCAGAAAACCCCATATCCGACACTAAAACCAACAATAAACACACATTCAGTGCTTTTCCCACGACTTGTCACCAAAAACTTCGAAAACGTCATTTTTTATGCCAAGTATGAACCAGAAGTGTAAAAAATATTTGCCCAACAATTTTTTAACACTTGCAATGAGTTTATCTGCGCAGAAAACCCCATATAAGACACTAAAAGCAACAAAAAACACACATTTAGGTGCATTTCCCACGACTTTTCACCAAATATGAAATTTGGCGCCAACTATAAGCTTATAGACTCCAGATTGGGAAGTAGTTGAAAAACTTGTTATATATCATTGGAAAGCCCTGGTAAAGCTACATGGAATAGGCCTATTAGTTTGCGGATACCTCGTTTACTTATAATTGAGAAAATTCGCAAAAACTGGAGGGGTGCCCGAAAAATGGGCAAAATGACGTCATTTTGCCCCATAACTTTTCCCACGGGAAAAAATTCAAAAATCGCGCTCCGTCACTACAGTTAAAAGTCGACCATTGCGGTTTCGAATGAGCTCTTTTGAGAAAATCCGCCCAACCTGCGGGTCGGAGCGCGCAGACAGGTTCTCCTCGGCCCCCTCCAGAGCCGGAGTAAAAATTCTCGTTTTCCCCACTCAAATTCAATTATTTGCCAACGTTCTCAAATTATCGCAATAACTAACTTTCTATCACACATTTTTGCTATATGTTAATTTTTACTCTAGTAGTGATTTTAGAATGTGTTTGACCTCTTCTTAACAAACTTAAAACTGTGTCGCGCCTGTTTTGCTTCATTGCTCCCTCATTTGCCAATAATTCAGTCTTTGATGGAGCCAAGATGCATGCGAATATTGCAACGGAGTTTTTGGGCGCTGGCCGTCACACAGTATGAATATTGTGGATATCTAATTCGCATTGTACATCGGTGATTGAGTAACAAAGTTTCTACGAGAATCTACAAAAATGTTGTTCGTTAACGACTGCATGCGCAGGATGGCATTTAGATCAAACATTTTCGAAAATATAATTTTTGTTCAGATTATTTAAACATTAATTTAAGCTTTAATTTTCTTTGCCCTGTTATCGCTGACACCTTTACTAGAAAGTTGCTAACTAATAATATTGTGTTGAAAAATCTCCAAAATGACTTGTACTGCTGTTTGTTTGGTTGCCAATTATTTCGCTATGTCCGCTGTTACTTTCAGGAAATCCGACACAAGTAATTATTTTGTCCAGCATTATGGGAATCACTTTTTTGTCGTTACTGTAGGGTGAAAGCAGTAAAAATGTGGGGGAACCTAGTTGCTTGACAAAAAGGTAACAACAACGCCAACATACGTAACTTGTATTCTGAAAATACTCTGCTGCGACGGAACGAAATGTATCTCGCAGGATGGCTCAGCACTGCGTTGGAAATATGTCTGCCGGTATTTTTTAGTTTTCTATACCGAATGCTTGAGCCAGGGACTAAATTGTAGTTATTAACGAAATCGATGGTCGTCACGTGATACGGTTCAATGGTATATATATACAGGTATCCCTCCCTCCTACCGAATGTTTTTTTTCTGAGCCATTAACTAAATTGTTAGTTGTTATTAACGAAATGCGCAGATTGTCGTCACATAATTGGTTCAATGTGTCCGTTTTCTATACTGAATGTTTTTCTGACCACTAACTAAATTGTTAGTTGTTATTAACGAAATGTATAGGCAAATATGTATATATATTTTCTGAGCCGGGCTGACTGAAGTGCTAATACATTTTCAGCAACGAAATTTAACTCTAGTGGGCTTCAAAATGTTGGTTATGGGCCCCTATAGGGGCCCCTCCTCGTCGCGGTTTGCCCCTTGCCGAAATTCTGCACTCTTCTCTCTCTAAAATGCCCCCCCTCGCAAAGTTTTTGGCTTCCGCCCCGGGCTGAGACCCATTTCAGGTTGTCGTCATTTTTCCCGAAAAATCCCTTATGAAGTTAAAAATTTGATTAAGAATTATTGAAAGTTATTTAACATACATGACATTTTTTGCACCGCATTTTTGTGACACTATTTACTAACTGTTTTAGCCTTTTTTCGCTAAGAATATTAAATGTGAAAGTGTTGAGATTTTGACTGCAGTTTTGCCTCTTCCAAGTTCGGAGCCGGGGTCCTGGGACCCCGGCACCCGCCCACTACAGGGTACCTTGCGAAATTTTTAGTCTGGTTGCTAAACTTTTTAAATTTTATGCTTTTTTTTATTGAGTCTTTAGAGTCCTAATAATACTTTCAGAGTGTAAACAATAATTTGCTGATGCAGAAAACAAGGCTTGTTTGGATTCTCCGATCAAGAAGGCAATTCGACAATTTTCAAAGAGATAGCTTAAACGCACACGTAATATTTTGTTGTGCATTTGACGCGCAGTACTCAGTGACCATCACATTTTCGACGAGCGAGTTCGAGCGATCTCGACGAGTGGCTCCACTCGAGAAATTTCAGCAACTTTAAATTAATAGAAAATTCTATTTTAGAACGGAGTTATGTCGACAACTGCAACAACAACAGTAGTTTGGCTCCGCCTGTCACAGTGGGGGGTGGGGGGACCCCACCGCTTTCCAATCCCTGTCCGTCTCCCCGGCTAGGGCGAAAGCCCCCATGCTAATTCCAAAAATTTTTATGTCTGAAAATTTATGTTATTTTGTTTGCAAATTGTTTTTTAAACATTAATTACCACTATTATAATGCTAAAAATTGCTTTTTTTTAGCCTGAAAGTTCATTTTCAGCAGGTGAGTTAAAAATGCATGAAAATATAAAAATTATTTTGTTTTTTGAGCAAAATTTATCCCCCCACTTTAAAATTTCCCGAGAAAATGAACATGTTCTCCCGGCTCAAAGCCCCATGGTGAGAAAATTTACGTGTAAACGCGACAAATCCCGGGAAAAAATTGCCCCCCGGCAGGTGGGCCGGGGGTTAGGCCACAGTACGTCAAAAGTCGGACTAGCCAGGTGGAACATGTTTGGTGTGTATTGATGCTGTGAACTTTGTTTGGACTAATTTTTTTTTTTCGAGCGCGTCAAATACAGCGGCCGGTCCCTGACTTTCGGATGATCGTTCTTGCCCACCGGATTTCCCGTTTTTTGAGCAACGAGTTCTTTTCCGCGTCCTCCTTGTAGTAGAAGAAAGCCTTGCTTCTATACAAAGCAGATATTCATCCCATCATTGGCTTTATGATCCCTGTTTCATGTTTGCTCAGAACGAGTATCCTATGTTTTTAAACGTCAACCATCGTTAACTCGCGGATCATCATACTGGCGTGAAATCATTACTAGCAAAAATATAACTGTTAGTTACTGATAGCTGAGTGAGTTTGCGTAGCAGATAGGATGTCCTGTTCAGTTGCCGTTCGATATTCTTTCCCTAATAATAGATTGTTCGGTTTGTCCAAGCGCTGTAGTAAACAATTTGACCTTTTTACAATTAATATTTAAAACCACAGATCTGCTGGGCTGTCCACAGCTTTCCGAATAGTGAGTTTGATTTGGTGGTCTCATGCTCATTTTCGGAAAATTTAAAGCGTGGGAACAAAATTTGCTATATACGCTACGTATTTTCACATTGTCAGATATAATTTAACTACAAACTTTTTTGGCTTACGGAACAACTGTAATCACTAAAAATCTATAAGAAATCTGACACGAAAAACACAGATGAAGAGATTAATAGATTTGACTAAAAGGGACTTCGGGGTCGGTCATTGGAAGCTCACGATGTCCGGATTTTGAAATGTGGGGTCCCCCCGGCCCGTCTCTCCACTATATATATATAAACCAGATTTTCGTTGTTTGAGACAAGAATTATTTATAAGAATTTATGTGTTATTTATAACCATGAATATCGAATTAATTTTTCTACAACTATTGCTACTGCTAATATTTTATACATAATGCATTATAATGTATAAATGCAAAATGTCTATGGAAGAACACTTTCGATGTGAGAATTTTTGTGGCAGCCCAATTATATAGTTTTCTAATGTCTAAGTAGCCTAATTTCTAAAATGATGATGTAACGAAAATTTAAAGGAGATGTACTATCCTGGGCAACTTTACCGCAAACCAGATCTGGAGCGGCCCCCACTAGCAAGATGCAAGGTGTATGACTGTTGATGTAGGATTGTGTAAATTTTTTTAACCCATAAACCTTTAATACACGAAATCGGTAACGACAGAGTAGCTACAAAATATGACATGTAGGAAAATCTGGTTTTGAGAAAAACTAAAACAAAAAGTTTTTAACTTTACAAGTGATAACAATAAATTGAAACCGCGGCATATTAAGATAATCAATCGCTCATAATCAAGAATTATTGTGACATTGCTGCAGTTTAAAATTTTGGCGGGAAAGTTACTTATTTTGACATGTCATATTTTGTCATTTCGTAGTGACGACGAAATGGTATTATTCAGACTGTGACAGAAAATGATAAACGGTAATGACCTGAATATGATTGCTGGCAGCTAGTCATGGCGATTCCTCGTCCTCAGAATTGCTGACGACATCGTTAATGTCGTCCGTTGTAGGAATTTCTTAGTAAAACAAGAGCCATTGACGAGATGTCAATTTTGAGACAATAAATCAGCTTGCTTGGCTTTGCTGATTAGCTGTTCCCTAGTATATGCCCGTTTTGGAGTTGATAATGACCCTCGGATTGGGCAAATCTTGTCGGAAAGGAGGTCAGCTTTATAGTCATACGCTATGTCTATTGTATCCGGCTTCGTAGCATTCGACTTCATAATCTTCAATTCTTGCCAGCGAATACCTCTTGCAGCATTAATCACTCCTTCAGCAACGGCCTTTGTGTCGATAAAATCGCCGTGTTCCATGTCGTGAACCTGAACATTGTTAAATGCACTAAGTATTCAGACGAATTTAAGATATCTGCATTCGTTTAATTTATCAAAGCTTGCAAATCAAAGGGATATTTTTAGCACAAATTCAAATTTTTGTATTTCTAAACTTATAAATGCGAAATTCGGTATTCTATATCACAGCCATACCTCATAAATTAGAAGTGTAGCGCATGAAACTTGTTCACAAAACTGGTATTAACCTAAGGACTGTAGCAAAATTGATATTCCATAGCAAGAAAAAACAGCCTTCATGCCTGTTTTTTGAGACAAGGCACGAAGTACTGAGACAAGCATTAGATTCTTTCAAGCATCCCACCTGACCTGAACTAACCTATTGATGCATTATAACAACAATTCGATTTATTGTACTACTGATTTCGTAATACGCAATAAATATATTTCCCAGTTAACATTAACAATACATCAGTGCTATTTGGTGTGCTTATTGCAAAAAGGTTTTATTGGAACGCTAGGAATAGAGCTACAAGCGGTGGATCAGAATGTTACGCTGGAAAACATATTCACAAAACTGATACCGAAATTAAGCTGTCATATCATACGTGTTTCATGGCAACCAAAGGCAACTTCTCTAATTAAGTTAAGAGTAAACATTTACAATAGCCGTGGAAAAGCACTTACAATGGAGTTCTTTTTTCGAGCTTTGTGAATAATTTCAGCGCACATTGGGAATGCGTAGAGTTTCTTGTATCGACGAGCACTTTCAATGTAGTAATGTATTGTATCGATCTCCAAATTTCGTGTGTCCCGGCTCGAGATAAGTAATTTGAACCAGTCGAAGTTAGATATGGTTCGAATGGCATAGACAATGACTCTAGCGATCATACTGTTTTTGGTTCTGTCCTGTACAAGTACAATCTGGTCCTGCTAATTCAGAATGCAATTCCTTGAACGTAATGCCATGCAATGGAAAGGTCAGCCTCCAGATTCTCTTTCTGCGTTCGAGACACACAGTAATGAGACGCCATGCGTGGAAAAGAATTTACGTGAACCACAACCATCTGATGGTACTGCTCCGATAGTTTATGTTTTGGAGGATGCCTGCCACGGCGATCGGGCACAATGTTAACGTCATTGGGATGCGCGCTTGACATGGCGTCACTGATGACATAAAATATGCTAGCTGTTGTCAGTGGCTGGCACAAGTTTGACAACTCTTTGTTTGCAAATAGAAACTTCGCATGTGAAAGCGAACCGTTGTCCGATCTTGTTCATAATCAGTGTCCCCACTTTTGTCGCTACCTTTATTATTGTGATTACCGCTAATATTGTTATCGCAATTTTTGGCTACTATATTATGTATACTAACATGACAATTGTTATCTGATTCCAAAAAGTAAAAATAAATAAATTTTTTTTCTTAAAATTCCATTATATCCGATTGGATCTGCAATTTGGCTAGGCCAGAAACGATTTTTACAATACTGAACCGACACAATATGTTTAATAGCGAACATTGTATTTATTGTTTACTATTACTAATATTACAGCACTAAAGTTATATAACGTCTGAAACTAAAACTATTTCGTTCGAAAAAACTGATCATATAATTTTTGCTATAAAATACATGGATACTGCAAACCGAAACGTCCGTTTGTCATCCATAATAACTTCGTACATAAACTCAGAATTTTCATACGCTGCCATGCTTGCAGAAAATCGTCGTACACGTGCGCGACCGTGCGTTTTCCCTGTAGGGGTGGTGCTAACGTATTTCAAAGTTCTAAGAATCAACCACTAATCATTATGTATCCGTGCAGATAATAGATTATTTCAATTAACACCATTCCGGCGGTCAACCCACAACTGGCAGTTTTTGTCAGGAGCCGAAGTTGACATGTTTCCAGTAAAATTACAGAACATTATTTAATTTTAGGTTGTAACAAGAAATGACAAGTGAGATTAAAAAAGCTGCTTTTGAGCCCCCCATCCGGCGGGGTTGCGGCGTAGAAGGGGGGTATTATTTGGGTTCGCGGGGATATTATTTGTGTTGGTGGGGTTTATGTTTGGGATGGGATATGTATTATAGGATTGATTAGGTATGTCAGCGGACGTGATTATGATTAACGATTAAAACCCATGTCGGTGGGGGATGGATACTTAGAATACCTCCCACCCCTGTTTTTATGTGAAAATTCTATCAAAGTTGTGCCTTCTCTTCGCGTCAAAGTTATACTTTAATTACATTTATAGTCGTGAGAAATAAACCCGAATTATCCCCTGGGCTACCACTCTCGACGTGCAAATTTTATTAACGCGTCGATTTTATTTCATGGAAACAGTTCTTTTGTTTTATTGCTTTTTGCAATTGTGTGGCCACACTCTGCACGAGGACACAAAGTCCCGTTTATAAATTTTTCCGATTTTACAGGGTATTGTAATAACTAGGATTTTGGCAAACTAACTATTCGATGGCAGTGTTAAACTAAATTATCATTAATCCATAACTTACGGCGTATCCACAGTTTATAAATGATAACTACCTACCTTCTAGAACTTTTTCAATTTTTTTACCTTGTTGTAAAAATTACTATTACTAAGTCATGCAAAATGTTGTAAACAAAAACAAGCCAGTAAATTATCTTATTTATTTATTTATAACTTTAAAATTGGAATTGTTGTATAACAACTAACTGCTCGGCTTCCTGAACACTGGCATCGATAAATCGTACAACTGCCTCGTTCAGAAAAATAGGAAAGAAGATATAACAGTATATTATCTGTGATTAGTGTGTATTCGTTATGAGTGCCTTTCTACGTCTGAAGATAATTAGTCAAAAAACAAGAAGTATTCACACATGGTTTAGCCATTTATATATAGATGTAATATATCTCAATATTAGCTATCGAAATCTGAACAATGCATATACCACCGTACATGCAAATTTATAAACGTATTTGTTATTTTTCATGTAAGTACGTAAAGCAGTAATCTCTTGACAAGGAACAGAAATTGCGCAGGTTAAGAAGGAATCGATCGCAAAAGACTACGCAATCGCAAGCAAATAAAGAATCGTATGTATATATAAGCACGTGTATAACACAAAAAAGAAGCAACATGCCGAGTTTTAACGCAACAAAGTGAAGGTAATAGGAATTACTGTTTGATGTATCCTATGGTTTCAATCTAACGGTTGCAAAATCTAACTTATCAGCGAATATTCTCGGGTGTTATGAATAAACTCATAGCTACGTATTTAAATTGACTACAAATAGCCTTTTTACAGTTACAAGAATAAGTATATAATTCCTTGCATCAAAAACTGCTTTGAACACGCGTCGCAAATAAACCTAATGCTATCTTCTTTAATATATATTCAAGCATGTCACACTTAGACATATATTTGACAAGGTTTCTTTCAGAATATATGTAAAAGTGAAACTCGGTAATACATTTAAACAGTTAATGAATAAAATCACTTATTTATTATAGTTTTTTTTGCATCCTGTGGGACGTCCTGCGAGCCGGGAAGGGATGAAGACTTCGCTATACGCGGGCAACCCCCGGTTATGTAGGAGGTAATCGACACCGTCTGTCTTCCAGGCCAGGTGCCAGAGTCCTTTCAGGGTCGACCGTTTGCGATAGGCTCAAACATTTAGGTTGATAGAATCTCATAGGGGCCGTACGTCATAGGGGGCTATCCCCATCAAATCTTTGAGCAGATGCGCATTCGTAACTATTACGTACACACCGTCGAGTCCCAGAAAAAACTTATTAGGTTTTTCAACATATAATTAGCAATTAATGATCAAGTAAAATCAAATATTGACTTCAAATAACTTCATGCTATCACAGTCGTAGCAAAATTTAATGGAATCATTTTTATCAAACAAGACTACGAGAAATATGGTGTCAGTTATCAATCTTCGCTTGCATGTTCTCAGTCAGAGGTAGTAAAAATATATTTGAAGTTAAAACATGCATCGCAGCGTTAAAGAAATACTTTAAATCAAGATTAGTGATCCTTAGAATGTCTTTGAAAACACCGACCAATTGTATTATCGCAAATTATTTATACGTTTTACTTTCACATCGACGTCGACATATCTTAATAAGATGTGTTTGAAAACAGCAACAAAATGTAATTTGTCTCTTGTTGTTGATAAATTGCATTTTTAAATCGACCACTATGGTCAACCTTTTTAGAGTTGGATTAGTTGGCTGTGGATAATCACGCTAGTAAATAAAATTGTGCTGCTATAATTCGACTTCCTCAGACAACAGTTAATGTTCTGTTCTACAACCGTACAGCTTGCCAGTTTGATAAAGTACAATCTTCAGGTTTCAAAAAGTCGTAGTAATAGTTAGTATCTACGCACTCTGTGTTGGTTTCGGAAGCATGAATTTTAGTCAGAAAATATTATATACCACCTCAGTTTTAAATCTTGCAACGGTTAGAGAATTGTGAATATATTTCCGAAAAAAGCTCTATAATGCTCGCGACTGATGTAAGTGAAATTCGGTAGAAACTACATATATAAATTATAATAATGATTAACACAACCGCAATGCGCTAGTTTATGATGTAAGTTTTTGGCTCTAATCTTCTGTAGTTTACGTTTTGTCCAATTATGTATCTAAACTGGCGATTGTAGTCGGGTCGGATGCAGCTATATTCGGGTTGACTTTGAATCAACCTTAAAATATCGAATGTATAAGTGAATTTTCATATCCAACGTTTTTAAAAAGCGTTCCTGAACGTGATGGACGAAAAAATCTCAGCTTTTAGCAAGAATTAATAGCTTTAATGCAGTCGTCTTCGACCAATAACTAAGCGACCAGACTACAACCCAAAAGTTGTGTTCTAAGGATGCTTTTAGAAAGTGCTCTTCAAATTCGGTTCTGGTTGGGTCCGACGATGCAGACCCTATTCGACTTTTAATCCAATTGTCTTTTTGTTAGTAAGCGTCACGAGCACTATTGATAGGCCCATGTTTGAAGTAAAATCTACTAAGAATCTTGTTTTTGACCAGCTGAGAGCATTGTTTGTAACAGCTTTATTTATTTCTATTTCGGTTTGAATTCATTCAAGCTAACAAGTTTCGAATGCTTTTCGTAATCGAAGCATTAGTATTGTTTTTGCTACGTAAACCATATGCCACTTATGAAACTATCACGCTGGTTAAAAAGCTTTACATTTTGATTTCACGTAGTACAAAGTATACTCAAGCTGATAACATTTGAAGTGTTTTACCACAGGTAAAAACTTTGGTAATGTGTTCAGATTGTTCAAAACGTCAGCAGATATGTTACCGTTTTAATTCAGGTTTGCAAAAGCAACGAAATAAAAACACTATATGAAATTTTGTTGACACATCTCGTGAATAAGTCGGAAGAAGTAGCTTACTTGGTTTTCGGTGGTTCCCATCTGTCACAAATTACTAACCCTTTTTTAATTTTTTATGCTTCATGCTCGGACATTTTGCTTGAAACGGCAAAATTTTCACTTATTCCACGTTTTGTGCCTTATACCACTTTACAAAAGTAATTTATGTTGTTTGGCTATGGAAATGTCTGTTACCATTCTGACGGGGAAGCGATGTGAAGAACTTTATCGAAATGACCGGAAAAACACTCGGCGTCGGCGGTCACGACTTTTATTTGGGAACCCCGTTTCAAAATCCGTATGCCCGTCTTTTCGGGTTTATAAAACCAGGATTTTTGGGGGAATTGGGGCTCGAGTGCCCTTGAAGAAAGTGTTGGGACAGTTTTGCAGTCGCATGAAGGCGACGCCTGTAAAACTTTTGAGAAATTATGATAGCATAACATGAAACAACTTTTGTAATGATTGAAGAAATAAAAAGGTGAAGATCGATCGACGTCTAATTTTCTTTTATAACATCATATATCATATCATATATACCGCCGCATGTTACTCCTGACTGAGTACTTGTAAACATATTAAACTGGAGCGGTATATCGTTTTTTAAACAAAGTATGTGTTTGGAAATTTTTGTAAAACTTTATTGTGTATGAAATTTCCACATGCTGAGAGGACAGATTCGTAAAATCAACAGTACAACAAATTTCAAAGTGAAGGGTGAAAGTGAAAACGTAACAATTGGGGGCAAATCTAGGTATAATGGAGGAAGAACTTCAAATAAAACTTAACAGTTTAGGTTTCGTATGTATGTGATTGTGATTACATACAGATATTCACAATTCTGTTTTTCGAAAGTAGCTATTGCAGCTAATGATTCACTTTACTTTGCCGACGTGGGATGTCCAGGAAAAGCGGGAACTGTTGAATTTGGTTCTAGACCCCTCCCGTTCCTCTCGCACCGATGTAAAATCTAGTTTTAGCAAAAGTATTGTATTCGAAAATGGTCTTTACCAAGTTTTGCATGTATGTAAGGAATGATGAAGTCGATCATTAAAATGGTAAAGTCGATCATTAATGAATTGAAATAGAGGCTATTGAATTTTTTGTTACATGAATACTAGATTCTAGGAAGTCTTAAAAGATGGCTGTTAAATGTAGTATTTGTAACAAGGAATTTAATCGTAAGATCACTTCACACGACATATGGACTATGTTACATCACAAAAACACCGATGCCATTGTTGTGGTGTAACGCTTGCTCGCAAGAATTTTTTAAAGCATTCAAATTTAACACATTCAAAAGCAGCATCAACATTTAGATGAGTTTTTCATCTTTGACGCTGACCCATCGACTTCTTCAGCGATCGTGCAAGTATATCTCGAACCGTCAACATCATTCACGGTCCAACCAACAGCGTCAACTTCAGATTCATCGCGGTCGATTCCATCAACACGACACAAGACATCTAGCATCAGAGCAACCTAGCGTTGTTGACTCAGAATTACCAACGTCGGTATCGTCTCGAGGCACTCAGGCGTGGACCATCCAGGAGAAATCTGATAATCTCGATCGGTTACAACATGAGGCTAAGCAGATTATTGGTGAACCTCCGGTAAAGTCGAGACTACTGATGACGACTTGGACGATCTAATTATGATGGCAAATGATACCGTTTTGTGCAAACATCAATCAACAATCGTCAACCCGCCCAGAGATGCCAAGTTGTTGCTATGAACTAAAGCGCTCACAGGGTATGCCTCCAATATCCAGCTATTATTTAGTTCCCAATGAACTAACTGTTGATTTGTCAATATTTTTGCAGCAATCAAGACGACTGTGAGAAGACCTCTTTACCCAAGAACGACGTCTTGGTATTAAGCTGTGGATCAGTGTCGAGTGTTTGCTGCGTAAGCTGGACGGTACGCAGATGACCGCACACTTCAACCCCATATCCTGCTCCATCCTACTAGGATTAGTCATTGACGATGTAATTACCATGATGTTTGGTGCATTGGTGAAAAAAGTGGATGACTTCCAGGCAAAAGGATCTGTTTGGGTGCTGCAGAATGTTCATCACGCTGATGCAAATGTTAACGTCTATCGTCTTCTACGTGGATCGACATATAAGCAGCTACCTCCTTACGTCCGTAACAAACGAGCAGTCATCAACGTGCAAATCAGTGACAATCGCTGCTTCTTATGAAGTATTCTTGCAGCATTACACCCTGTCGATCATACCGAACACCCACAGGGTATTAATAACTACCAAAAATATACCAATGAACTAAAGATGAATGGAATACAATAATTCCGTGAAGTTACAGGACATTCCATGGTTCGAATGGCAAAATACATATCAATTAACGTTTACGGCCTTGAGAATAATTGCATTTTCCCACTGTATTTATCAAAGACTCAAAATGAACAATATATTCACTTGCCATGATATTACAGTCATTATTTCTTGTTCCTTTATTTGGACGCATTCTTGTTTGATCAGCGTCGTGATCATCGGAGAAAATATTTCCCTGATCGATGTCTCTTTCCATGTTATTAGAATATGCTATTAGATTTACCCTAGGACCACTACTTGCCAAGTTATTAACCCCCCTGGTATTATATAAATTTTGCAATTTTTGTTGACTTTGGTCAAAAATAACTCGGCGAGTATTGGTCCTAGGGCCAATCTAATAGCATATTCGGATTCTAATTTTAGTATTATTAGAAATAATTAGTAAGATAGGATGGTATTGAGTACTATTCGGACCCCCCCCTCATACACTTATGTGTGGCGTTTACTTTACCCGGGGGCCTAAGTGGGGTCCTGTTGGGGTATCGCAATATTAAAAGCGGGGTTAAACGGTGCTTAGTATTAATAGAAACAGCTTTTTCTGGTGTAAATGGACCCGTAGAATCCGATTATTTTATTAGATTTACCCTAGGACCACTACTTGTCAAGTTATTAACCCCCCCTGCTACCCCCTGGTATTTTATAAATTTTTCAATTTTTGCTGACTTCTGGTCAAAAATAGCTCGACGAGTATTGGTCTTAGGGCAAATCTAATAGCATATTCGGAATCTGCTAGTCTCGCAGAATCCGAATATGCAGTTTGATTTACCATACAGTTAATACTCGATGAGTTATTTAGCCCCCCGTTTGCCCCTAAAATTAGTAATATATATGTATTTTAGCTGTTTCACAATCTATTACTCTGCGACTCTGCGAATATTTGTTCTTAGTCTTTTAGAAATGTAAGCCTATTTCTAGTTTCTATGTCAAGAATTATAATTTATGTATGAAGCGGTTTGTCGGCTTGTTGATTTTCTACTAATGATGGATATGATATGTGTGACTGGATAATTATAATTTGTTTGCTTTTGGTATTATTTTGTCTAAATGTGTGAAAACTGGCTAGGTACAGGAAGAAACCCACTGTGCGGTAGTGTTATTGTGATCAATTTTTATCTGCGATATTTAACTGTGATTTTAAGCTTTGAATTTGTACAATTTTATTTTAATTTTAATATTACATTACATTTTGTACATAATAATATATACATATAAATATATTTATATATATATATATAATAGGTCCCTGGGCTAAGTGGGTTACCATCTGGGGAAGGGGGAGGGTTTATATAGGGGGATGTGTGTAGGTTTACGGGGGGTAGGAATGCATAGGGGTTTTTTCTTCGGTCCCAAAAGTTAAATTTTTGGCAAAATTTTCGGAAATTTCACATTTCGGGCCATTTTGGCAAAAAATAGCATAGTGAATAGCTGACTAGTATTAATAAAACAGTTATTTCTAGTGTAAATGGACCCGTAGGATCCGATATTAGATTTGACGTAGCACCACTACTTGTCGAGTTATTAACCCCCTGCTACCCCCTGGTCTTAGAAATTTTTTTCAATATTTGTTGATTTTGGTCAAAAATAGCTCGCCGAGTATTGGTCCTAGGGAAAATCTAATAGCATATTCGGAATCTACAGGTCCAAATTAGTAAGATAGTATGGTTTTTATTAATACTATACACCGTTTGACCCACATTTTAATATTGCGATACCCCAACAGGACCCCAATTAAGCATACGGTTTGCGAAACGCGACACAAAAGTGTATATGGGGGGGGGGGTCTGAATAGTACTCGAAACCATCCTATCTTACTAATTTGGACCCGAAGATCCCGAATATGCTATTAGATTTGCCCTAGGGCCAACACTCCTCGAGCTATTTTTGACCAAAGTCAACAAAAATTGAAAAAATTTTTCTAAGACCAGGTGGGTAGCGGGGGCGTTAATAACTAGACGAGTAGTGGTCCTAAGGCAAATCCAACTGGTAAAGTAAAGTAAAAACGTTTTTCATCATTGATATATACGCTTCGGTATATTTATTTTCGAAAACTGCTACTAGTCGGGGCCCGGGCCCCGTTGAGTACCATCTCGAAAAAAAAATTATTTTTTCATACAAATATAGCTGTAAGTATGCTCAAATTGAAGCTCTCGACAAGCTGAATCGAATGAAACCATTTGCAGCTTTGTAGGTCCACTAGTTAGTGATTTTTGGATCATTGCGCTACAACGTAATGTGGGACCTTTCGCAGATGAACAACGTGTTGAACATCTCGATCGCTATTGGAACGACAAACGCTCCCGACCGGAAAATTCTACCCTAAAATTTACCAACCTCCATCGAATGCAACGGATTTCTTACGTGATTTCTGCAGATTTTGATTGTGTGCTGAAAAAATACAGTCGTGCACACCATCCACATCTTGTTTATTAATCCATATCAAAGACACGAGCAGTGTGGATATGGTTTGATAGACTGTATTGGATGTTGCGATGACCGTGCAGAGATTGGAAAACCCATTATATATCGTGCAGCCAATGTAGTTAAAACATTTTTACATAATGTTATTGAATTGACTGAAAACTTTGAGAGTAAATATATTAATGAACAAAAGGAACTAATTATGAGCGAAACCGATAAAATTGACTTTATCAATTCAATAAACTGTTATTTGTGTGGAGTGTATGTGAAACGGGAGGAAAAGGCTAAAGACCATTGTCAATTTTGCGGTATATATGTACCGTGGTACAGCACATTCCAAATGCAACATTGGCTATCGTCCTAGTCGGAATGTTACAGTGTTGTTCCACAATTTGCGGCGGTGCGATGGTCACCTCATAATGCAGGAGCTTGGTTTCATTTGCGTCAAAACGGATCTCGAAGTTCGCTGAATCGCTAAAGGTATGGAGGACTACATGGCGTACTCCATTAAACGACCAACGAAAAAGCACCACAGTCAACATAATTCAACGGAGGCGACTGAATCAACTCAAGACTAAGGGGGCAGCGAATGGGATTGTTGGGATAAGAATCAGTAAAAGATCGATTTCATTCTTGGTGGCGATGATGTTCAAGCTGATGTGGATCAGGGATCACATCGGATACAAGGTTCGGTTTATTGATTCGTTCCAGTTTCTACCATCTTCTCTGGATACATTGGTAGAAAATCTCAAACAAGATGGAATGGGTTCCTTCAAAGCGGTGACCCATTGTTTTAATGATAAGCTCTGTCTTATGCTTGGAAAAGGCATCTATCCTTACGAATATGTCGATACGATTTCCAAGTCTGACGATCGAATCCTACCTCTTCATACGTCTTTCTATTCCAGTCTCAACGACAGCAACGAGGAAATGAATGCAATTCAATTTCACTAAAGAGGACAGAAAAACAAAGATGGTAACTTTAGTCATACGGTAGATGACAAATAATTATTTGTATATAATTTTTAACAAATATTTCATCGGTTTTAGTTTTTTGACATAAATTATACTATGTCACACAAAGTGACCTAGATTACTACAATGGGTGTTTTCGTTGAAAATTTGTGCTCGCGTTAAGGTGTAGCCAGCGCAGATAATGAAAATTTACTATTTTTCAGCTTAAATTTGACAGCAACTGTGATTTTTGTCTCTTGTTATCAATTTTATTTACTATGTTACATAAAATGATCTAGATTGGCGAAGAATGAGTATTTTTGTTGGGAACGGAACTGTGTTTTCGGGCTACATTGCAAGCATCGCAGATTATTACAAGTTGTCATTTTTAGGTACAAATTAGCAATATGAGTCAATTTAGTCCATTGGCATCAATTAGTTTATGTATACTAATAATTGTTTCTGTTACAAATACCTAAAAATTGTAATTTTAGCACCTAATAGTATGAATACCCGTTCAGTATATTTGTTTATTTTGAGAGGTTGTATCCAATGTGAAGGAACTGTGACGCAACTGAAGGAAATACGGTTTTGGAAGTGCGAATTTAGCTTGCAATAGAAAAAACGTGGCTTAGCAAAAATCAGCACCAATCCCTGTTTTTTTCATTTTATAACAAAAACTAAACATTAGCCCTCTAGTTATAACCTATGTTACGTATGTCGTCAATGTAAACAAAAATCTATGAAGTACTTCGGGGGATTCCTTAACCTACGGGTTATTTTAGCGACTGAATGCTTTATTAAAAATGATTATATATACCACATTTGAAAAAATATAAATGTAGCAAAAGGGAAACAACAGTGGTTTGACTTTAACAGCGTAGAACAGTGGTGATTTTGGCGACTAGATGTATGATTAAAACATTTATTGTCATGACAGGTACACTACACGGGTTTCATCTGTTGGATAGACCGCTTCTATTTTAGTGGCTGCGTTTTGTTTAAAAGCATTTTTCAAAACTTATCATGTATTTTTCCAGTACCATTGCTGTCATAATCATTCATCCAACTTCATCGCTGCTATTATAATTCCATGAAGACAACATTTTTCCAATACATCAGCATAGGAAGCATTTTTCCATGAATGCACAGGGTTTTCTGTTTCCTTGCCCGCTATGGGAATTTTTTCCTCTGGTATATACGCTCATAATTAAAAAGCTAGGCCAAGTTTCTAGTTTATAATTTTTTTGAAGTTGTAACTCTTCGTAGTCCGATTTTTGTTAATTATGTCGTTATTCTAACTGCGGCCGGTTCCTGTTCAGTATATTGTGGCAAACAATAACTGGTCAAATTTGTCTAATCAGTTATGTATTTCACATTAATATATAGAGACTGACCGCAACAAAAACCAATTATTTCGAGTATTTCACCTTAACGGTGAGAGGAGACAGGTCTAGCTTAACTAGTCTGCTCCTTGTCTAGTTCCAGCTTTTGGGCTTCCTAGCCCCTTTCAAAGGCACAAAAATTGATATTACTTCCGCTGTAAATTAAACGCAGTCACGCAAACTTTCCGGACATAATGATTGGCCTCTTGTAGCAAAATATTGGGCCTATCCGATAAGTAGGCATGGTGTCGAAAAATTTGCACAGAATTTTTTTTTACAAAAAGGATTTCTGAGGAGTCATAAAATGTGCATGCTTTTGGTCAGAGGCAAGTATCGTTCCTCCCGAGCAACCAGGAAAATCATTTTTATCGTATTTTAACTTTACTGTATACATAGATTGATAAGGCCCGGTTCCGGTTTTGGCTAAAATTTACAGTTTTGGTTTAGGCCATTCACTTCCGATCAGTGACTGGTGCAATGCCTGCTTACCAATGTAGATTACAGAGAAGTGATGATTTTGACGTGCATAGCGCATCGGGATTTTATGCTTTGATTCATACTGTTACATCTGTAGGTCGTTTCTACATACATTATTATGTCTTAGGCGACCTTTTCGCGTGCCATGCAGTTGACAATCCAAGCTTGGAGGGTGAACTTGCTATGTTGCGCCAATACGGCCCTTCCGTTCCAGAAGAAACACTAGTCAAACTAGCTCAGGCGTTCGATGAGCTACGAACGATGGCCGATTCGGACTTGATAAGCTATCCGTATTCCACTCGAGAATTAGTGAATGTCGTACGGCATTTGGAGGTGAGGTCGCTAATTATCGTGAAATTTTTCAATTCTAATCGATAGATTTTCGTTGATGAAGTGTCTGGGTGATGTGTGTACTGTTTGTTTGGCTAGAAAAAGGAACGGATTGGTTAAAGTCCGAACTATACTTCAGAATATTGGATATTGGAAAACTTAACAAAAATTGTAGTTTTTTTAGTAGAAAACAGTAGAACGAGCATTGAAAATAATTTATTGTTACTTTAATCAAATTTTACTCGAATGAGTAGTGTTTTCGAGCACATGACCGAACAGTGAGCACATGCCGATCAGTTTGGACAAACTGTTGTGATCAACAATCATACACTGAATAACTTTGAGTATCCAGTAATGCAGTTACGGACAGAAGTAAACGCTAGTTTTTCACGAATCGTTCGAGAAAAATTCATGAACAGTTCGCGAAAAAAATATCCGAAATTAGCAGTTTGTTCATTAGCTGTTAATGCTTCGCGATTGTTCGAAACATTTTGGAAAATAATACTACATTACACAATAAGAGCGACGTTTTATGTTTTGAAAAAACTTTAGATTAACATTGCAGCGCTTCGTTTTACTTTATGTTTGCACTAGAAAATAATTATCAAACGGTAGTGGTTTGATTATTAACATATTTATGATATACGCGGTTGCGAATAATCATAAGTTTACAATTTGACTCACGGGATTTTATGGTGTTAGAAAACGAGTTATACTTTTTGACGTTTTTATTGCATGGTAAGGTCGCTTTGTTAACAGGGTTCTCTGATTTGAGATGCTACATTATTTTCGAATTTGAAAATTTCATAAATTATTATTTTTAAGATATTTACGGATTTTACAATAGAAATTCTCTATGGACTCGTGCAATTTTTTATTTTAGATATTAACTAGTTTTAAAAAATGAGACAGTAATTTTCTTAGTGAGAATTTAAAATTCAGAGCAGTGCTATTTGACAGCCCAAGCTCCATAGCTTTCTGTTGCTAGCACTGTGCGTAGGCAAAGTAATTATAATGGTTTTAAGCCATCGCAAAATTTTTTAGTTACACCTGCGTAATGTCGTTCCTTTCTTTAAAAATGCTACTATTGACGTTGATAGTCACAAAGTAGTATATTTTACACTCAAATATGACTAAACTAACCAAATAAATGTTAACGTTAATATTACAAAGAATGGCAGTTCTAGTACGTTCATGCGTACTATTTGTGTGTTATAGTCATCGCGATTATGCCATAATTAGCACAAGTCCTATACCACTTTGTACCTAAATTTAGAGTATAAATTTAACCAAAATTCGTTTTCAATTTATTTGATTTAATTAAAATTTATGACCAATACTAGTGTTGAGAAAATAGTTGGGCTGGGACGGGGGCCACAGCTTAAGCGAGCTTGTAGTACTTGTACCTATGTTTCGCTTTTCTGGCATCTTTCACCAACTTGGATGCTATGCCTCTGCTGAGCACTCCACGGAGGACGTGGAGAGGGTTCCTAGGCATTTCGATCTCCCCAGATTCCCCAATTCATTCCCCTAGGTAAATAATGGCCTCCCCTCGAGTTCATACCGCCAAGACCCCTAGGTACTTTCATACTACTCTAAAAATAACCAAATATTTGTCTCATAGGCTGAAAATATTTGAATTACTCTCTATGTCCCCAGGTAACTTGGAGGGGGGCAGGTCTGTTCCTCTAGGTATAATTTTGTAAAATTGGTGAACCCAGACGTTTGGTATATTTTCGCAAAAAAACTTGAACAAAATAATTTTAACTTTTAGAAACTCAGAAAGATGTAAAAATATTGGCTAAAAAGTATCAAAAGTTTACTTATTAAATGAGACTTAAAATTATAAGTTGTATAAATTATATTATTTGGAGATGTATCCGAGCGACGGCTTAACTTCATTGATGCGCAACATTTTCGATTTTGATATTTACAACAAGGAAACGTTTGACACTGTCGTAACCGTTCTACGCAAACATGGCATTCCGATGAACGCAGCGGTTGCACCAGAAATCAAGCTCGCACCCACGTTTGCCATACCGGAGCCAGTTAGCCGCGGACGGATTGGATTTGCTGGCCGACCCTCTGCCGAGACTAGGAAAACCGTTGCCACAGATGCTCGTCCGTTAAATTTAAAAGTAAATTTATTTAAAAATGACAAATATTTTATTAGTTTCATTGGGTTTTTTACATTTTTTAATATTAATTTTGGACACAGAGCAAATTATTACATGCACCAGAGTCCCCCAAATACCTATGGTGTGATACTATTGTCATTATTTATGCGGCAGATTTGGGTCAAAATGTGGCTTTGAATGGGCCTATGCGATTCAAAATACACAAAAACATCTGGTACCTCCAAATAGGGTGAGGGGACCCCAGGTAATTTCAAAATACCGCAGGTTCCTGCAGGTCATTTTCCAGATAAATTTTGGCCTCTCTCCAGTTCATGCCTATAGGTTTCCCTAGGTACTTCTTTGCCCCTCTAAAAATAGCCGAATTTTTATGTGGTGGGCTAACAAAATATGCGAATTTTTTGGCTGAAAAATAACCAAATTTTCCTCTCCATGACTAAAAACCAATAAAATTTGCCCTTTTAAGTAATTATAATAAATACGTACAATTATTTGTGAATAATTAGACATTTTAGATTTTGATGTTTTCTGACCGTTACAATACTTTATGGTCTCCGGTTCAACTAAGGGAATCGTCGTAAGTCATTTTCGGTTTCCACAGTTCCGAACTGGAAGACTCGCCAGACCATGCCCTCAGATAGAATTTTGGTAGTTTGAAGAATCGAGAACAGCAATATCTCCGCAACCGCTCGATCTATGTTATTTGTTGTAGAGCATTTCAACTTCTGTGGCCATTTTTATTGCCGGGGGAAATTTCAGAGAGGTGGATTTTGCTTAAAAATACATATTTTCATGTAGTTTAACTTCCGTGCTTGTATTTTCAAGATATAAAACGATGTTTTAGCATAAGAAATAGTACTAATTTATATTTAAAAGCATTTCGCATACAAAACATAAATTTTATGACATAAAAATTTTTGGATTTAGTTGAACATGTTAGTTTCGGCCGAGTGGTGGGACGGACATAGTGGAAAATCTCACGAATATGGGCGAATTTGGAAAGTAGAAGTCCACCATCTGTCCACTCTTCCCCGCCCCACACATAAATTCCCCCATCCCCTCATTGCACAAGCTGGAAAGGTAAGCTTCATTTTTTGGGGGACAATGTCCTTGTATATTTCGTTGCTAAAGAGTGTCATACACTTCAAGGAAATATCATCCACTCTTTTTATATATATATATATATATATATATATATATATATATATATATATATATATATATATATATCAGGGAGTAACCAGAATTCCGGTTCCGGTTCCGGTTCCAGCGAAAATCGTGTTCCGGTTGAGGTTCCGGCAAAAGGCAAAACCCATACCGTAACCGCAGTTTAGAAATTTTGTTTGAAAATTTTCACATGTTTCCTTCATCTGTTGTCCAAACACATGTAATATATATTATACAATGATCAAACTCCAATATAACCGAGCCAAAGAAAAGATTAACTAACCAATTTGCCGTGTGAAACGTAAGTAGGGCACATAATTTTAGCAGGAATTTTTCATAATTACCTGCAGGAGTTTGTTAAATCAAAGCCAGGTCGATGCTTGTAGCAGCTATTTTACACATCCAGAAGTCTGTGGGATACATTTGAATTAAACCGGTACAACACGGTAACAGAGTGTGGCTTACGCAGAAGTACTTAGCCTATGCTTGGCTAACATAAATTGCGTCAAGCACCAGCCGGTGCGCTTTAAACTTTGTAAATCAGGTGAAACTGAAGTAACGTTATCTGCAACGCAAGCAGAAACTGCTTCCTTGGCAATGAACTGTATTTATTGAAACTGTGCGAGCAGCATCACCTGTGTGTCTCATCTATAATAGCATTTTGATTAGAAAGTTATCATCATTATCATCTAACTGACGGGCACTGTTTGTCCAACGCTAGCCTAAACAGTGTCTCTGAACACTGATCAGAAAATTACCTTCTATCTATTATTTTATCTTAGAATCATATAAACCAATAATTTTAAGTTTGCTACAGAAGAACATGCAACAAACGTATGTGTAGTAAAGGGAGGCGACTGGAGACAGATCGAAAGTGTGTATTCTACGCTCCAAGCTTTGTAAGCACATTCGATTTGACGCAGTATACGCAGTGGTGTATAGTGAAAGGCATTTTTTTGCTCTGAATGTCCAAAAAGCGACATATTTGATCGATAAATAAACATTATTAGCTTCCTCAGTCTCTTTAAAGTTTCAGAAAAGCAATAATACCATCGCAATACATTAAGTTTAATGTAAAAGTTATTTTTAATGCATTTCAAATCCACTATACCTTCATTTCTTCCATCATCTGTTTTACTATATATAAATTTCGAAGACCAGGTTCCGGTTCCGGTTCCGGATCCGGTTTAAATGGACGGTTCCGTTTACTGGTTCCGGTTCCGGTAAATTTCGGTTCCGGTTATTCCCTGATATATATATAATATAGTTTATAGTATTATTTTATGTTTACTAAATTTTCTAGGGCCCGTACGATCTGCGTTCGCAAACATTTGCATTGGAGCGAAAAGATAGTCGGATTGAAAAATTTAGCGAGGAAGTGTCGTCATGGCAGCTGCCGCTAGACCCGCTTTCATTGACATCGGACATTTCTGCAGTTAGTAAGTGTGTAATGTAATATTTGAGGAAGACTGTTATTAGAATTATTGCGCATAAGTGTTACCTCATATCTCGATTGTCTGTGAGAGCTTTTTAGTTCAGTTATATTCTGCTGTATAATAATAATATACATATTATAAACTGGGCTCTCCATTCGTTAAAAAATGGCCAAGGTGTAATTTGGTAAAAAAATGGCCAAGGTGTAATTTGGTAAAAAAATGGCCAAGGTGTAATTTGGTAAAAAAATGGCCAAGAGCAAAACGGTAAAAAAATCTTGTCAGAAAACGCTTTTGACGAAGAGAAAAGGCGAATTTGAGGTAAATTTTGACAAAATTTAACGAAATTTTTTGCTTTAGGACGGATTTTTGTACAAATTTTGATCAAATTTTATGGTACGGAGTGTTTTATCTAGCGAAAACGAAAAAAATGTGCCAAGAGCCCATGAACCGGGAGGCACCCCGTTTTACCTCGAAGCACTTAAAAATTCCACGGGCTCTCTACCCCCTTCCAATTTGGAGAGCACAGATAAATGTACAGTTACGGTCAAAAATGTAACTGCACAAAAAAGAACGTAGTAACGTTGATACATGAACGTTACAACGTTGGCTTGTGTTTATGTACGTTCATGACCAAAAGCCAAAACATTCGACCACAAACAAGACAACGTTCATTTGCGTTATCTTATTTTGTAAACGAACATTCTACCGTTTTACGTTTATATACCATGTTTACAGTCGTTCACTTGTTTCGTTCATTTTTTGCACATATATTTGTCGTAACTCTAGCTGAATTGGTATTTCGAGCGATCAGTAAACGTAGATACAATATTGTTATTATAATAGAGATGTGAATTATGAAAACAAGAAGCTCTCCAAATAATAACTTATTACAGGGTCATATCCATATAGTTCGACCAGAAACACGTTGTCGGAGTGGCCTAAACTTTCTCGTAACAGTAGTAGTTGGAGGTTTGTGACCTTTAATTGAACATCGTCGTTGTAAAACGAATCCGCTTATGTTGATGGCCTCTAAAGGGTGAGTGTAAAGTTCAATTATTATTATAGATGTTGAGCACACCGTGGCTCGGACTTCAAAGTACCATTATGACATAATCTTGATTAAAAAGCAGTTTTTAAGCAAGTGCATAATTTTAGACCGCATTGCAGATAAATGAATTATTATACGCCAACGTACAGTTACAATCAGAATTAAGTGCTCAAAAATCGATCGAAGCTTCGTTCGATTTAGATCGTTTGCGTTTAAAATTCGTTAAATTAAACGCAACATAACATTTTTATTAAAATATTTTTTATTTCAACACAATCGAAATTCGTTAAATTAAACGCGAACAAACATTTGTTTTACTAAATTTTTATTTTTATTTTTATTTGAAGCAATCGAAATTCGTTTAAACGAAGATCGAGCGACTGCGTTTTGGTTCTATTTCGTCTGCGTTCGATTTTATAAGCACTTAATTCTGATTGTAACTGTAATTATACCGCAAGGCATAGGATTTTGGATTGCGGCTGATTTCCTAACCACGTCAGAAGTAAAGCAATTTTGTTTTGGAACTGCTTCACATTGTACAAGCTTGAAGCCGCAATAAAAGGGGAATACATAAATCGTTTCGGCAATTGTTTTGTTGCCAGGGTGAACCTACCTCTTAGGAAGGCAATATAAGATAGTAATCGCCGAAATAAACCAGGTAAAGTTAACCCATTAGGTACAATATTACATACCAGGTGGGCATATCATTTTTCTTATCGAAGTCATAAACTGAATTAGGCAAACATGGTGCACAATAAATTCTGTTTAATGAACGCGAACATGGACAATTTGCGTATGCGTTCAGTTTCCGAACTTGCATTTATAAATTTTCTAGCGAAGTGACGAATCGCTCCGACTATTCGAAGTGTACATATTAGAGTAATAGTGTGCGAATAGAAAAGGCGACGTATGTTTGCGATGTAAGTAAACATGGTCAGTGAATTCGTAAAGTTGTGACTCCGATTAACACCCACAGCATTTGCAGAAATGACTTTCGTGTGTCGAACATTCGGACATCGTCCAGATTTGTCTGTCCGCAAACAACCATTGGACAAACTACACACAGCACTTGAATAAATTGCAAAAGAAGCGGAAAAATGCTCCATCATTATTTTTCAGGTTCTGATCAAATATTTATTGCAACCGTAAACCCGATCCAGCTATTTTTCGCAAATCCGACACTTAAATTCGGAGCTGCAGTCGATTTGTCACATCTATTCCCGGTAATGAAGAGTAGCTATTTGGCGCGTCCAAAGTTGATAGCATTCCCACACACGACGGGCCCACTTGCTGGATGCGTTTTGGTGCACGAAGAAATAGTGAGTGAGGCTTAGAGCAGAGTGCGTGCTGACTTAAATACCCAAGCTTCGACTCACTTGAATGTCATCTCTCAGTGATTCCGAGAACTACAGGACTATTAATAGCAAAATGTTTTGACTTATCCCACCCCAGTACAGACAAAGCCGTTACAAGGCAATCATATGTCATATGCAACAAAATTCAATAAACGATCGAAAACAACTCAGGACCATCTACCCCTACAAACAAGAACCACCTGCTTGAAATAGTTTCTAGTGCATAGCTGCACAAGAACTAGTCAAAACACAACGCATGAGCAAAGAAACCACCTGCAGAGAAATTCGCAGAATTTCACAATGCACTATTGTCGGCATAATGCTACTTTGTGTGCTGACTTAAAACTTAACAATGACACACAAACAATCGATAACCTAGCAATACGTAACTGAA
>JASANE010023619.1:0-11076 GCA_030248225.1 Trileptium ribeirensis
AGCACATCCATAAAAAACTGTTTTCCGGCGAAGAACCCATTCGGCATTGATCGAAACATCGCGTTTCTGGAGCGAGGTTCCAGGGCTTCCGTGGGGTGACGCCCAAGATCTATACAATTGCAAGATCATTTGCAACTGCCTCAGAGCAATAAAATTTTTAATCGACAATATTATTATATGTAACCTACTTGGTTCAGTTACATATGCTTCCCCCAAGTTGCAAGAACCCCGAAACTAATATGTATATATTTTAACCTCCACAAAATATGGCTGGTAAAATAGCGCTAAACAGCTTCAATTTTGCCAATCCAATGTCATTCAAAAACTAATATTTCACACTGCAGCAAATATTCTACACTTATTCTTACCAACAGTGTATTAGGGAAGAGTGTGACACTTTCGTGCACTCACATGTAAACCCGTGTTTGATTACCTGGGAGTTTTCGACCTGACCCCCCAGATGTATAAACCCCCAGAATTCTTGGGGAAAGTCGGTTGAAACAGTAGCTGCTTATACACCGATCCCCCAGAAATTGGGGGTCCGACCTCCCCCAGAAACAGGGTTGTCTATGTATCTGGACCCCAGTTTTGGGGTCATCAAACAAGGGTTTACATGTGAGTGCAATGCAGGGAAGTGTCATAATCTTCCCTAATGCACTGTTGGTCTTACTTACGTCGAACATGTAACAATACTTGCTCGTCAGAGACTAGAAATCAATTAAAAGAAATATTGCATATTCTATGCATGATAGCATATCAAAATAAAAGATCTTTAATTTTTAAATACAAAAACTTTGTTATCAATAGAAGACAACATACTGTCACTTGCCAAACCAAAACCCAGCAAGGCATGAGTAGATTAATAAAGCCGGAGTAAATAACTGAAAATAAAAGCTTATTAGCCGACTAGCTAGAATGCCAATCAACTGGAGTTTTAATATCATTACTAGTTAATCCCGCAGATCGAGTCCAGCTAATCTGCGAATATTGACCATTTCAAGACTGTAAATCCATCTTAGTGAACGATCTTTAAAGTCCCGTAATAACAAATAATAAACTTACAATCTTTAACGGCAAGCGCGGAATGAGAACCACGACTAAAACTGGCAGCCTTTTCGTGCTTCCTGGCAAAGTTTTTGTCCCTACGGGGTAAAAATACTCCATTTGGTATAATAACGCAACAAAGTTATTGCAAAAATCTCTTTCTGAAGTTAAAAATTCATTAAGAATGAATAAAAAAATTTCTTTGAAAACTTGCTTTTAATCCCATTTGAGAGTTACACCCTTTAGATATCTATAAATCTATCCTTCTCCCTAACAGTCAAGACTTACATTGCAAAATTTTGAAAATTTCACATTGGGCGGTTGCACTAACATTGCCGTTAAAGTGTATTTTGGATTCCATGGTGCCATTCAAAAACACGCTTTGACCGTTCCCTGCAACATAAATAATGAAAATAGCAGCAACCCCATATAGCTGGAACGTCAGCGATGCAAGAAGGGTGCTACCAGCTTGAATGGGATTTAGTACCCCCGAGCGTGCCTGCCCGCCCCTATATAATACAGCTGCAGAACAGAAAACTAAATAAAATTAATAAAACGTTTCGGAATTGAAATCCGAATTGGGTGAAGGCATGGACAAAATCCTCGCCAAAAATGGAAGCTAGATAACTGAGAAGAGAAACGAGAAGAATAAGGGAGTATTTAGGGGTAAGGGGAAGAAAAGGAGTGAAAAGGGAATATTAGATAAATGTTTGGAAATGAAATTTAGGGAATTTTAAAGAAATTTTGGGGTTGGGAGAGAAGGCAGATAGGTGTATAAAAATGGTTTAGGGTAGGGGAAAAGGGAATTTTTATGAAGGAGGGTAATAGCGAAGAAAATTTTGAAAGGATGAGGGAGAGGATGGTGTATTTTTGGAGAAGAGAGGTTGGAGAGTTGTAGAAAATTTTTGAAAAGTTGGAAGATAGTAAAGGTAAGGGTGGGAGATGAGGAAGAGAGTGTGTAACAGAGATAAGAGGTTTAAGAGGATTGGGTAAAGGGTGAAGGAATTCGTGTAGAAATGGTCTAAGCGGTAGTTATATTTTGGAAAGGGAAATGGGAATTTTAAGAATTTTTGTGGGGAAGGGCGAAACTAAGGAAGGGAGTTGAGAAGGTAGGGGAAAGGAAGACGTGTTGAAGAAAAGAAAATTTGGAAAGAAAGAAAAAGAAAAATGAAGTTTTAGGAAAGTAGGTGTTGGGAAATTTTAACCGAAGAAAATTAAAAAGAAGGAAAATGATTGGGGAAGATTTTGGGAATTTGTGGAAAAGGGGTAGGAGATAGGTTGTTTTGTGAAAGGGGGAAAAGGAAGATATGATTAAAATCAAAGTTCTACATTAAGGGGTGTTTTGAGTATATTGAAAAATGGACGAAAACCAGTGAAATTTGTAGGGTTGGTAAGGGAAAGTAGCGATAAAGGAAATAGGGGGAATGAAGAGTTAAATGTGGGAAAAGGAAAGGGGGAATTTGAATATATTTGGCAGGTTGGGGGATTTTATAGGGTAGTTTAGAGGAAAGGATTTTGGAGGGGGAAAAGGAAAACAGAAATTTTGGAAGAGTATAATGGATGGAGAAAAGTGGTGAGGAGGGTACGGTAATTAGGAATATAGGGTGTATTGGAAGTGAAAAGGGGTATCTAAGAACGAATTTGAAGAGGGGGAAGGGAAGATAAGGTATAATTTAAGGGAAAGAAAATAGATATTTTAAGAAAATTGAAAATAAGGAAGGGGTTGATATAAGATGGAATAGAAAGGGGGAAGGGATTAGGGAAAGTGGTGAGATAAATTGGAATAGTTTTTAGGAAACGGGAAAATAATTTGGGGAGTTTGGGGGAAGATGGAGAAACGATGAAGATGAAAGAATAATTATAAAGATAATTATGAAGAAAGGGAAGTCGGCTATCTAATTACGTACTTAGATAGCCGAGAAAGATAAAGAAGATGAGTTGGGTGGGTGTCCAACAACTGTTTTGTCTGATCTTAAATTAAACAGCTATTTTAAAAACTTAGTCAACAGAGTATAGAAAATCTACCATGCTTTTTCATTGTAACACTTCATCCCCATGAAAAGATTTTGCTCTAAGCTTACATTAGTTATGTCAGAGCTGTGTTGACATATGCAACTTATTTTTTGGTCGTCTCTATATCTTAGAGCTATTGGCCATCCATAAACGTTCAACGCATAATCAATCTTTTATTTGGGTCTAGCGACAGGAGCTTGAAGGCGAAGGTATTAGGTACGCAATTTTTCATCTGGGCCTAGTAATAGGAGCTGTAAGACGAAGGGATAAAAATGAGCCCCCTGAAAATCTGGACTAAAATAGGACTCGAATGACAACGCCTTTAGATCCGCAAGCAGGGGTTCACCGACTACGCTATCCGTGCCCGATATCAACAACAGTTGTAAAGTTGATGTTATATTATATTTATTATCTAGGCCTAGCGATAAGGGTTTAAAGACAAAGAGATATGAAAAACGGCCGGCTGAAAAGTTGGGTAGGGTGCGGTACGAACCAACGAACTTGCGCTTTTCGAACGCCAAACAGGCGTTCACACCAACAACGCTATCCCGGCCGAATTCACAACAGTTATCGAGGTGCTGCATTCGACAGCTGCTGTTGTTTGGCAAGCTTTGACTTGGTGCCTAGCGATAGAATTCTGAGTTCGATAAGGCAGTAGAATCCGACCTTCCCGTATGAGCTGCATGTTATATTATATACTTTCGATTTGGGGGCTTAGCGATGTGTGTTATTTTAATGGTTGTTTTCTGGCGGGTAGGGTGAAAGTAGAATTTTATGACGACTGTCGGTATTTAAATGGGGAAGAGACTCATCACCGAAGATTGTAAGGAACGAGGTGTGGCCATTTGAATGCCAGTGGGAAATCAAGTATGGCACGCGTTCTTTTTGGGCGCGACCTGTCTTGCGAGGCTGCGTGTCTAAGATTAAGCAATCGTGTTTTAAGAAATTCGGCCCCAGAGACATGAAGTAAAATATTTTTGTGTAAAACGGTACACAAATTAACACGCAGTTCTTTTGATTGCTCTATCCTTAGCCACTTTGTTTTACCTCGCTTCGGCTATACTGTTCATACCCTGGCACGGTTTGACCCTTTTTCTTTTTGTTCTAATACCCCTTAAGTTTAGGTTATCTATTACGTTATTTGTTGTTATTTGACATTGATACAGAGTATCGCTGTTGCTGATATGTACTCCGTATTGTATTTAATTACCTTAACCTAGGATCGATTTAACCTGTTTATTACTCCTATCTTATATAACATACACCCGGTCGCTATGCACGAAGGTTATATTATGAACTAGGTTGCCGCGGTCGCTGACACCCTAGTTGGAACGTTTTCTGCTCGTCCTCTAACACCCGGTCAGTTTACTGAAGGTAATTTTGAAGAAGTTCTGAAAGTGCATATAACGGGTCGTTCTAATGCGTCTCCCTTCTCACTCACCCCGGGTTCTCAAAAAATCACCCCTTCTCCTTAACTCGCTAAATTCTCAACTCCCGGGGCTGACTACCGAAATTGGATTTATTTATTTGCTATTACTTTATTCAATGCCACTAAATTTTGCTACTCGAGACGTAATTGTTTAAGCCGACAGCCCTACATGTTGTAGTATATGTACTGCCAGTATCCTTCTGTATGAGACGCCCTAACTCTCAAATATATATTTGACACTAGGTATAATTGTAGTTCTCTTAGAAGCTACGTGAGCGTAGTTTATGTCCGCATACTGGCCTGTCCACACTGGGGGTAGGGGCACCCCCCACTTTTCAAATCCCCCATGTTAGTGAGATTTTCCCCCATGTCCGTCCCCCACTCCGACGAAACCCCATGTTCAACTAATTCCAAAAATTTTTAAGTCTGAAAGTTCATGTTTTTCGCTTGCAAATTGTTTTTAAACATTAATTACCACTATTTATAATGCTAAAATATGGTTTTTTATCTTGAAAATACATTCACGGTAGTAAAAGTGCATGAAAATATGAAAATATTTAGTATTTTTCAGCAAAATTTGTCCCCCTACTTTTAATTTTTCCCCAAGAATGAACATGGGGCCCCCCGAAGTTGCCCCTCCACTTTTCGGAGGGCTGTGGTCAGGCCAGGCATACACACGTCTTCACTTACGCCAGGGTTCGGCTCTTTTATACCATAATGACGTATAAGAAAGGAAACTCGAAGACACAAAACAAATTACTGGACTTCTTTAAGAAGGTCCCGGATCGCTACACGCACTCAATTCTTTGCGTGTAACACAAAACCATAATACAAAAACCATAAGCACAACCGAACTCGACGAAAGCCAATTAACAATTGATCATAAACTAAAAACAAAATGAAACAACTTAAGCCAATCATGAGGAAGTCACGTCACTCACGTGACTGATGACTCATGATTTTGGAATTTTCTGGAAAATTTCAGGCCATTGGGATTTCCCCAAAAACCCCTATTGAAGGGAACCCGCCTAGCTATGTCATCCTTGTGGAGAAAAAATCGAAAATAAAAACTGGGGTGGTTTTGGACCTATAACTTTCCACTTAGCTTGGGAGACCCCCTACAATAGCAACTGGGAGTGGTATGAAAAGCAGCCGCTTAAAATTTGGATACGATTGGGATTAGAACTTACAAACTGCTGCCTTTGGCCACAAACAGGCCTCTACCGACTGACTGAGCTATTCAGCCCGACTTCGCATATGTTGAATATAACAGCTTTACAATTGCTGTGATGTCTGCTAGATTTATCTCTGTCGGTAGATCCCCTGTTTCCAGATACAAAGGGGGTGTCGGGGGTTCGAATCTCACCCCAGCCCAACTATTCAGACGGCTGCTTTCACATTCTTTCGTCATCCTACCACATGGCCGAAACGAACAATTGCTTACCACCCTGGTAGCCTGGTAGATGCACGACACATAAGAAAAGCGATTATTACATTTTTAAATATCGAAAGGGCTTGAAGTTGGTAGGTATTTTTGTTATGACGGCTATTGGCTATTCAATGGGGACGGGATTCGTCACCGGAGGATTGTGGTCATAGGTGTGGCCAGTAGCATGCCGACGGGACGTCTAGTATGGCGCGCGTCCTTCTTTGCGTGACCAGTGGTCGTGCCCTATATTTAGCTTAGCGGCGTGCTTCTTTAGTACCTCGATCACTCCGGTTCAAGTATTTAAGGATCAAACACGTATTGAATAACGTTTGACTGACCCGGTTAAAATAGCACAAAGCACCCGTAGGCTGTGACAGACTTTTGCTAATTGAGCAGTTAGGATTCGCTCGTAGCTCGTTTCTACGCCGTACTATTCTTTAGTCCTTTTACACACTGATCGCAGTATGTAAAACACATCGCATACTTTTGCCTTCATCTAGATATTGTTACTGTTCGGCACTAGCACTGGTGCAATTTTCACACCTACAAAATTTTTCGAATTTTTAATAAAATACCAGGGCCTGCTTCCACTCCCGCCTTAGAGCTCCCTGTTGTCTTTGGCATGGTCCATAAACGCAGAATAACGAAACTACACTTATGAGACTCTTAATTATATTTATGAGTAGCTATGCATTTAATAGATATATATAAAATATATTAAACCTATATATTTGCCAAAATTATGCCATAACACATATATACCTCAAAACTTAAATTTTTCACTTAAAAACTGTCTAAAATACATTTTTGTCTTTAAATACAACTTTTCCTAACCCATATCCCATATTCATCTATTCACCAAAAAAAACGCAATACTAATACGGTAAGGGTACCGTTTCTTATCGTCAGTTTGGCGTTGTGTATATTCGATAATTAATGAATATTGATGTTTTGAAATTACGATGGGCGACCTAGCTACGTTTTGTGAACGTGTATCATTATTTTCCTGTTTGCGTGTTAATTTGGATACGTGCGTAGTGGTGTATATTAATCTTGGTTTTGGGATTACGATGGTTAGTATTGGAACGCTTAGCGATTACATTTTGGTTTTGCAAAATGAGATAGCTATTACATTGGGAGTTTCGATCAGGCGGCCTGTTATTCCAAATTGCTTGGATTCACGATTTTCGTATTTATTCATAGAACTAATATGCGCCAGTTGGGGAGCACTAATGTAACGTTATATTATCGTATTAATATTTCTCAGCCGACTGCGAATCCGCGAGTTTTCTTGAGTTTAGTATACGATATAATGCGTTGAATGTACTATATTTTAAATTTTCACGGATCCACTTCGAGACCAATTACGTTTTATCCGAGGTCTTTGTCAGGTCGTCATATTTTTATTGCTTTTAAACACTTAAATTTAGAGGCCTGGATCTCAACCAACATAACCAAACTCCCCGATTTTTCGAATCCTGCACCCCCGGGGTCTATCCTAACTATTTCGTCAAAAATCGGGGCCGCCTAACCTCACCTGTCCGCCCAGGACCCGAATAACTCTCCCGGGCCACCGAAACTTTCTCTTTTTGTCGCAGAAAAAGGCCTTTAACAGGCCGCGTATTTGCGCTGCATTAGAAATATTATTTTTATCGGTAGGCGACCAGCCACGGCGTGAACCTGGTCCCGCCCCCGGCCGCCTACGACCCCTAATGAACCTGAAAACTTAAATAATGTAAAAAAAAATTTCTAATAAAATTTTAGCGCCCTGGGCGCTGGTATATTATTGCTTAAAGAAATCCTCGCGCCTACCAGCGCGAGGTTTAGTTGTTGTTTATCATCCTCTGGCGGCACAAATAAAGCAATCCCAACTGTGGGCGATTGTGTTGTTATTCGGCGGTGACCAGCGGATATCGAGTTTCGCTTGGACACTACCTAGATATATATTTTATTATCATCTTTGCCTGACTGGTAACACATAATTTGTTTTTAGTTTTGAAATTTTTGAATTTTAAATTATAGTGTTTTCACCATTCCAAAGGGCTAAACGAGAACCAACTAGGAAGAGGGGTAATTCAGGGGTATAAATAGAAAGGGCTCGACGCAGCGTCGGGACCAGTCGAGAGGTGCTACGTTAGAGTCGGCCGCTCTTTGTGTTTTGGCGGTTGTCGCCAATTTCGATTTTTCTTTTGGAGTTTGATTTGAAGATTTCGTTCTTTTTACTCTCGAATTTCCCAGGAGTGGTTGCCGCTGTGTAGACGCAGTACGGGGCCTCTCCTGGCGACTTTTCTCACTTTCAAAAGTTTGACTAGCAAGGGTCGCCCTTGCGGGTGCTGGTGCGTCCAAAGGATGCTCCGTGCACCCGTAAGTGTCGATCCCAAAAACTGTAGTGTGCACGCGATCAAAAGTTTTAAAATGATAAAAAATTTTTCTCGACTGGTTCCCCGCTCGCCGGGTCACAATTTTAGTTTCAGACCCGGGGGCGAAAAGTTTTTACATTTTAGTGATGTGAACGAAATGGGGGAACAAGGAGACACACGGGGAAGGCGGGAAGGACATAGGGACACGGGAGGGTAAGGTGTTGAACGAAAAAAGTAGCGCTGTGTTGACCTGGAGGCAGCAGCCAGAGCAGATGGTGACTGAATATAAGTAAGGATCAGTGCTAGGCTACCCCGTCAAAATTTCGAGCGTTTGGTCCCTGAGCATTCCACTTAGTAGTTCATTGACAATTCGTTTCAAAACCAGTCTCCTAAGCAGTTTAGACACGGTAAGGGACTTTAGTAATTTACATCAACTAATTAGAGCCCTACCGCAAATTGACACTACAGGACATCACCGGATTTTCGAACGACCTATAAAAGACTATAGAGCCTTGTTTGACTAGTGCCCCGCTCGTGGTCGCTTTTGAATTAATAGCATATGTTGAGTTGGTATTATAGGAAAGTAAACGTGGATGGCTCCAGGTCACACGGCTTAAAGACCCACTTGGTAGCGAATTAAAGAATCTTCCAACCCAGAACGGACGTAGTCATTTGCACGCACAGAGTTGTTCAAAACATATGAAGAACGGAACCCCTGACGCTAGCTCCAAAACTTGAGCTCCTGCCCTGAGCTTCGTGTTCATCCAGCGAAAGTTCAACTACTTAACCTCAAAAGCAGACGGGTCTCATGCCGTGAAGAAACGGTAGAGGACTCCGTCCTGAACTTTTAATAACGAAATAACTATCGAGGGGTCGAGGAGGCTGCTCCACAGGGAGTGACGTTTCGTGACATTTCGTGCGTTATATTCCCCCTACTTTTCACGGTTTTAGTAATCGTACTGTTCTAACCAAACAGGAGTGTCCGAAGTATTTTAACGCAAATCCTCACTGTTTTCTTTTGGTTTCAAATTAGGCATGTTTGGCTGAGAAGCGCGGCAGCACTCGCGCTGTATTTATGCTTGCAGATGACTGCGGACCCGCATTTTGAATCGAAGGCACTCGGAAGAGTGCACCACTAAGTTATGAAGTGAGACGGAGTCTTATCCTATTGCCTTATTGTACTGCATACGCTGGAGTTGTACAGTGTCTCGACTGCAATATCGAAATTGTGCAGTCGAGTCATCATCGACATTTTAGTCGATTATTCTAAATATGTATAGTCGAGTGGTTAGTGTGGAATATTCTACAGCGGGGTTAAATTCCCCGTGCAGGATCAAGTGTGAAAAATGGAAATTAAAAAAAGGAGAAAAGAAGAAAAATTAAAAAACGAAAAAAAATTGTGCAGAGCCCAAGGAGCAACCAGGGATAAAATAAACGAACGGCTAAACTCAGCGATCAGCTCGCTCCAAAGACAAGGAGGTGTTTTGCACTTGCTCGATTTAAAGTCAAAGTGTTTCGAGCAACGGGGCTACTTTTCCTTATTGGACTTATGATGGCAGGTATTCATTTTGAAAGCGGGGCACCGAAACGCGCCTTTAATGGGTGAAAACAGTCAATGGCGATGGCGTCTGGCCATGCCCTCGGTTCATTTTTGTAGAAAATGATTGCTCAGGCTCTAGACCAAAACCTAGACCACGGATATGTATTACTGGGAACCTTGGTAATTTTAATAGTTTAATTGAAGGAAGTAGATAGAAAATGGCGGTTTTACCCCCCCCCCCCACCGGTGGAGGTTTCCATGCAAATTTTATGTGATTACGAAATCGAAGCGGGGAGCCATGATTAGTCATCATAGGTATGTTAGCTATGTACAAAAAACAGAATATTTAATTAGGTGAGTCTCATCTAATATGCAAGCACCTTATGTTCATTTTTAGGCTGCAGTTTGGTTTTAAATAAGGTTTCATTTGACTCGTGACGTTATCATGGATGGTCGTATTTATAGCTCTCTGTTTTATTCTACTCTTAACCAAACTAATAATAAATAATACGTAGAGTAGTATATAGGGAGGAGTTGGCCCCCAAGTGGGATGTGTAGTGGATTGTGGATTCGGTTCCTCCCAGCAGGGGTATCGGGTTACATGTTGTTTACGTGGTATATAATGTATATCATAGCAACGTATATTATATTGGTATATATTGCTACATATTAGCTAGCTATGTAATATGTATATAGTGTATTGTATATGTTGTATATAATACATACATATACATATATACGTAATATATAATGTATATACTAATGTATACATATATATAATGTACATATAATGTATATACATATATTGTTGTTTACGTATAGTAGTGTATTATACATTGTACGTATTACATATTGTGTATATATAGCTATGTATGTATTATATGTATTAGCTAGCTATGTAGTATATAATAAATACATATAGACGTAATATATAATGTATGTATTATATATAGCTATATAACGTATAGTACGTAAAATAAATACATACACATATACACGTATAATATATATGTACTATATAGATATGTAATGTAGGTATAATAAACACATATATACGTATAATATATAACATATACATTTATCTATTTAATAGCGTATTAGCTAGCTATGGCATATATAAATATACTATAACATAAATATGCGTATATAGAGATGTAATATATAAGGTATATGATCTGTTTACATTTGAAAATTCTATGATTAGTGGTATATCACACAACAGCAGATGAAGAATTAATATCTGCAGTGACTTAAGAGTATA